>JACXGJ010014801.1:0-14578 GCA_016801105.1 Esox niger
TCATCGGTCATATGTATTCGGTCTCATCGGTCATATGTATTCGGTCTCATCGGTCATATGTATTCGGTCTCATCGGTCATATGTATTCGGTCTCATCGGTCATATGTATTCGGTCTCATCGGTCATATGTATTCGGTCTCATCGGTCATATGTATTCGGTCTCATCGGTCATATGTATTCGGTCTCATCGGTCATTTGTATTCGGTCTCATCGGTCATTTGTATTCGGTCTCATCGGTCATGTATTTGGTCTCATTGGTCATATGTATTCGGTTTCATAGGTCATATGGATCATGTATAATATGTCCCTTCTGAGCAAGGTATGCACCATGCACGACGTAGCAAGGTATGCACCATACACAACGCAGCAAGGTACAGTAAGCACCATACACAATGCAGTAAGGTATGCACCATACACAATGCCATTGGAAAGCACGGAAACATCCTGACAGATTACAACCACCCAGACTATGGTCTGTTCACACTGCTGCCGTCTGGAAGACGTTACCGGAGCATCAGGACACACACTTCCATACTCCCAAACAGTTTTCACCCCCAGACCATAAGGCTCTTCAACCAGCAACACTGATCTATTGAGCACATGCACACGTCATATGTCCATGTCACTTTCTATGTACATTCATGCACATTTGCACATTTTAGTGTATCCATCTACAGGCATTACAAAACTTAACATTTATAATTTTCAAGATTTCTTTTCATACTTTCCATAATCCCATTTCTGCATTATTTCAAATTGCTTCCACTCAATATGGTTATGCATATTTTGTATTTTCTGTTACTATCTTTCTTTATATATTTCCTAATTACTAAATGGATTTCACATGCCATGTCACAAGAATTTCATTGTTCAGAATGACGCAAATCTATATATTTTAGAAAAACATTCAAGACTTGTAATATACAAAGTATTACTCTTGTTAACAATCTGAAGTAAATATAAAAATTGGTGAAGAGCACATTATGACTTGTTGATGACTTGACACTCAAAGTTTAGGAATTGAGACTTAATCGGACTTGCCTGTCTTGACATATGACTTTAACGGTACGACTTGAGATTGACTCTTGACTTGAAAATTCAGTTGCTTCTGTTGATGGTCAAACTGTGTTTACCTTCGGCCAGAACAAGACAATTGGTCCTCGCAGGACCCAAAATGGTGAATGTTATGTAACTTACTTGTTGGACAATGGGGAAAAAACATTAGGTAGCAGTGTTTTTCCATTTGTCTCATTCCATTTCAGAGATGTTCAGTTGGAAAAACACATGAGTCAGTCTCTCTAACAATCTGTGTGCGGAAATGACAATATGTGCAGCTGACCTTCTATCCACAGATGTTTCCTCTGGCTGTTGTTGTTGTTCTTTCTCAACACCCTGGGGCTCTTCAACTCTCATTGATGATGCTGTGTCGGCCAGTATTGTCCTCAACACAATGTCACATTTCTTGTTATTTTCTCAGTGCATTATAATTGGGTCTCTACCAAATAATTGTATGCATTGATTTCACTGTGTGTATGCATTTCAGATTAGCCAAATACAGTTTAATTCAAAATTGCTAGTTCAATAACTGATTGGACATCATTAAACAGTTGATGGGTTTTCAACCACCCATTGGCCAACAGGTGCATCCCTGCCCATGTCTGATTGGTCCTATATTATGCCTAAAGCGGACAAGTATTGTAAATTAGGTCTGTGTAAGTGTGTATGTTAAAGCAAATGGGGCAATTTGATTGGCCTCTACCTTGTCCTCATATAGCTCTTGAAAGGCTGTCTCATGCATGTGCCTGTTGTGGTAACGAGGACAGCTGTATACAAGACATGGGAAGAGTTGCTATATATACACATCCTCACACACCTGTCTCCAGGTAATATTAACCACCACCAGTTCTGTTATGACATACATTAATTATTCTCTCCCCTGCATCACTTGAAGTGGAGGCGGGTGGGGTATTCAACCACCCCCATTTCTGAGTAATGAGATGACCTTCTTCTGGTTCAGAATAGAAAAGGGGTCATTAGTAAAATCTTTTTGACTCACTGAAATGTGAGTGGATTTCTAAATGTCTGCAGGGCCTGAGTACCTGTTATTTCTCTCCGGTTGGTATGCCAGCTTGGTGTAGTTAGTTATGCGACTGCGGGTTGTTTCCTTGAAATATAAAAATAGAAATATTTCTGAGCTGTGAGATTCCAGGAAGCAACGACAGTTCACAGCAGTAATCCACAGACCCCCCCAATGGGCCCCCTGGACAAATACATTGACAGGCATCTTCTGCCTGGTGTCCAGAAAGACTATGCAGCCACTGGGCCACTGAAGGACTTCTCCAACATAATTTATGTTGTGAACATTTGTGCGAACGTATTTGTGTCCAACCCAGTGTGTGTGTGTGTGTGTGGGCGTGCGTGTGTGTTATCTTGTCTCATGCAAGTGCAAAGTGTGTTTTACAGTAATTGTGTCTCCTCTGTTTCCTGCACTATGAACCAAACATCCTTCTCTGTTTATGTAACTGGTTCTTCAAACTGAGATAGTGACAAGGGATTGGTGTCTAATGCTTTGGCTCAATTCTTTGGCATAGATTCACAGTTCACTGGAGGTGGAAACACATAGATCCCTTTCAGAAGTACAATATACCGCACTATATATTTAAATATGCAGAAATGCTAATTGTGTGTGTGTGTGTGTGTGTGTGTGCTGGGTTTACCGTGACACTAGTTAAAGCATGGCTGCAGGTCCCATTTTGGGCCACAGCTGTAGACACACCAATGGGTGGCAGGCTGACATCTCCACTATGTCGAGACCATGACTTACCCAACACCCTAGGCAATCATTATCCAGCACACCTTCCTGGAATTTCCATCGCCAGCGTATTCAAACAAGCACTCAATTAGATATTTATATTTACATTGCTGACTGCAAACATCGTACGAGTTAAAGTACTTTACAGTGTATTTCTTAGTTACGGGGGTGTAGAGGGGAAGAATGAGCCATGTGGAAGCTGGGTATGACTGTGCAGGGTGGCCATATCACAATCAGGGCTAGATTGTGAATTCCTGGCAGCATTGGGTCTCCCATCTAGTGATTGACCAGGATCACCCCTGCATAGCTTCAAAAGCTAGCCAGGAGTGACATTCAGGATGACATTCTGCTGGCTTCAATAATATTTTGTTCTGTAGGAATTGTGGTTTGTACACAGACAGGCTTGCTCAGAATGGTTATTTTATAGTACTATGGAAATAATTCCATAAACCCTTCCTTTTGAACACGCTACATTCATAAAACCTTGAAACAGAATCTATTAAGGACATTAAACTTCACTGTCCAATATCTCCGAACTTTTATCATAGATATTTTTAATGGAACATGGCCTTCGAATGCTGTTTGTTGTGCATTGGATGAAAGAGGCAGATATTCTTCTCTGTGTGGTGCAGTTTGTCTCTGGGGCACAGGTCTATTTCTGCTCTCTGGCTCTTTCTATCCTTTATCTCTGGGTGTGTCTTTACACAGCTGACCGTTTGGACTTAAGGTCACAAAACAAGTAAACTCCTCAATGGATCTCTGACCACCCTCATTATATACTGTTTACCAAATACAGTTAAAAGAGCTGTTTTCATTCAGTGCTAAACACGTGGGTATAAACTCAATGATGGGTATAAACTCAATGATATCTTATGCTACCTGGAAAGCTTTGTGAACTAGCTAGGAAAATCGTTTTTTGATAATTAAAACTAAAAAAGATCTCTAGAAGTTTCTTTACAATAATTTGAGGCAAATAAAAAAGAAACAGCAGGATATTACATTGAAGTAATTCAAACATGGAAATATTTTTACTAAACATTTCTGGCATTACCCAGGAAACACCTGGACCCTAAGTGTTCAAATGTTTTTAATTGCTTCTTAGTGGTGCAGAGTTTCAGAATCAGTTTAATTTCCTCTCACTGAGTTAAATATTTTTTAACCAAAGTACCGACATGTTTCTTCTGATTGTGCTGGCAACTGCATTCATTTTGCTACATTATATTTTTATATTTGCTGCTGTCTGTTCCTTAGGTTAGTTTGTTTCTCTAGGTTGCATCAGACATATATACAGGGTTTAATGTATTATGTTGTATTTGCATATAGTGCATTAAGTGATGATCATCACAGTCCTTTTGGTTGTCCAATTTCCAGACAATTTGATAGGAGGTTGTCAGACCTTTTGATGGAAGGATTTCAGACCATTTGATGGGAGGTTTTCAGACCATTTGATAGGAGGTTGTCAGACCTTTTGATGGAAGGATTTCAGACCATTTGATGGGGTGTTTTCAGACCATTTGATAGGAGGTTGTAAGACCTGTTGATGGAAGGATTTCCGACCTTTTGATAGAAGGATTTCAGACCATTTGATGGGAGGTTTGGAGATCTTTTGATAGGAGGTTTTCAGACCTTTTGATAGGAGGATTTAATAAAACCTGTAAGTCCAGGTTAAAAACACTTTTCATGTACCTATGACTAAGCGATTCAACATAACCACACTATTTAGCCTTACAGATTTTAAAGCTTCATATGTTAACAGTTTTTACTCTTTCTATTTTCTAATTCTATGTTTTATTTGCTTTTTGCTATTGTTTTTCTTTGTAAAACACATTGAATTGTTTTTATGTACAATATGATTTGTGCTATATAAATTAACTTGCTTGATTGCATGCATGTATGCATGTATTCTTTTAGTCTTCCCATTGATATTAAACAGCGGTCCTTCAGGTTTTCTCACTGGTACTACAGGAACATGGCAGTCCTTTAGGTTTTCCCATTGATATTACATGGCAGCCCCTTACGTTTTCCCATTAATATTACATGGCAGTCCTTTTTGTTTTCTCATTGATATTAAATGGCAGTCCTTTAGGTTTTCCCATTGATATTACATGGCAGCCCCGTATGTTTTCCCATTAATATTACATGGCAGTCCTTTAGGTTTTCCCATTGATATTACATTGCAGTCCTTTAGGTTTTCCCATTAATATTACACGGCAGTCCTTTAGGTATACTCATTGATACCACATGGCAGTTCTTCAGGTTTTCCCATGATCCTACATTGCTGTCCTTCAGGTTTTCTCATGAATGCTACATTGCAGTGTGTTGAATTCCATGGTAGGCTATGCAACGAGAGAGAGAGAGACAGAGAGAGAGTACAAGAGCCAGAGATGCTTTCCATACAAACGTATTTCTGTATCTGTTTCTGGGTGCTCTCCTTATGCCATTAGTGTCTTCTCTGTGGGTAACAAAATCACTGGGCATTAGTATGCTGCTCTACAGCAGACAGGGTGTGTACTATGGGCTTAGTGGGCTGGTCCCTGGAAGCTAGAAGCAACAACTAAAACTACGTCCACCCCCCACTCTCTGTTTATCGCAGCAATGATCCTCATAAACCTATGTCAGTCTAGCATGAATCTCCAAGGCTGAGGAGATTTCTTTTGCAGAATATGGGGGGAATGCTGAGGACTAGCAAAGTTTGAATAATGGGGAAAGTGGATGAGCAACATGTCAGGCAGTTGACTGACAGACTAATTCTCTACCTCTCTCTTTCTCTCTCTCTCAGTAAAACAGGTTAAGGTCGGGAGGTGCTACTGGCTGGATGTCAGAATGCACTCTAATGCTGCCCTTATCACTCATAAAGATGAGATGATCAAAACGCCTTGGTGGAGATACATCCCACTGTATCTGCCAGAGGCCCGCATTACCTGGGGTGGGGATTCAATTCTGGGGAAATGGGCTTGTCTTTAAACAGATCCATGGGAAAAATACTGGTCTAAAGTAATGTTCTCTACCATGACCTTATTTCACACACTTCAGGACATTATTGTCAGAATGTCACATTTATTTTCTTGCCAACAACACAGACACCAGATATGATGGGGGTTAGAACCTGTTGTGTTATGATGTGGTAATGTTGTATGTGTGTGTGTGCATTAAATACTTTTTTTGTAATGTTCTTGGTCCATGGAGGATACCCGTAACTAAAAAGGCAGCTTGTTATGTGTCTTAAAACTATCTAGAGATAACCATGCATCCATAAAAACTATCTGAAGACCTGAGATAACCATGCATCCATAAAAACTATCTGAAGACCTGTGATAACCATGCATCCATAAAAACTATCTGAAGACCTGAGATAACCATGCATCCTTAAAGAATATCTGAAGACCTGAGATAACCATGCATCCATTGAAACTATCTTAAGACCTGAGATAACCATGCATCCATAAAAACTATCTGAAGACCTGAGATAACCATGCATCCTTAAAAAATATCTGAAGATCTGAGATAACCATGCATCCATTGAAACTATCTTAAGACCTGAGATAACCATGCATCCATAGAAACTATCTGAAGACCTGAGATAACCATGCATCCATTGAAACTATCTGAAGACCTGAGATAACCATGCATCCATAGAAACTATCTGAAGACCTGAGATAACCATGCATCCATTGAAACTATCTGAAGACCTGAGATAACCATGCATCCATAAAAACTATCTGAAGACCTGAGATAACCATGCATCCATAAAAACTATCTGAAGACCTGAGATAACCATGCATCCATTGAAACTATCTGAAGACCTGAGATAACCATGCATCCATTGAAACTATCTGAAGACCTGAGATAACCATGCATCCATAAAAACTATCTGAAGACCTGAGATAACCATGCACCCATACAAACTATCTGTCGACCTGAGATAACCATGCATCCATTGAAACTATCTGAAGACCTGAGATAACCATGCAGCCATGAATTTGTCTGAATCAGGTAACTTCCAAATATTTCACATTCTGTAATTGGGGCATCTATTAGTGGACCTTGTGGGTGGATGCTTTTATGTGAGCATATTTAAACCGCACATGGAAATAGTTCAGATATTTTCTCTGGCTTGTTGTAAGAGCACTATGCTGCACAGAAAATTAGTCTTTACAATATAGATTTAATATTTCCGCTGGGTAAAATGAGAGATTTGATTCTGCATGCTTCCGCAAATGCAATTATTCTGACCAGTAAAAAAGAACATTCCTCGATTTGATATGAACTCCAAGTGACCATGTAGTCTCATCTGTGTGTAAGTGGTTTATAAGAACAGTGACATGCCTCATCTGGCTCTTACCATATAATCCACTTCTTAGTCCCAGAGAGAGGATGGATGGCGCCCTATTGGCTCTGCTGAGAGGGAACCACGCTAATCTGTAATCTGTGAACTAGCTTAGCCTCCAGAACTGCAGACAATTCTCCACTACTACCCTGGTAGCGTAACACGCACTCACAAAGTTCTGAATGAAAGTTTATGGGTGTCCAAATAACCTAAACATGGCTAAGAAAATACCTTTAATAATCCGGTTGGACTTCTGATTTTTCTTATCTGAAACAGCGTGACTTTTTTTTAGATTAACAGCGCTCCCATTACAACAGCCTCAGAAACCCCAAAGAATTTCAGGTTGGGAACAGCAGCTGTGTTTGCGTGCGAGTGTTTGTTCGCGGGGAAGTATGGTGCTGAGAGGGCCTGAGTGAGCTACTAGGAATGTAACGTTAGCAGCGTGTTGTCGGCGCATTGTGCAGTGCAGAAAGTAAACATCCGGGGCCTTGCAAGGCAGCTGGCACTGTGATACAGCAAGGCAATAGGAGTGAACTGAATGCAGCCAAATGAACTGAATGCAGCTGCAGAGGTCCTATAGACTGTATCTGCAAGAACGGAAATCCCTGGATGTAGGAAGCCCTTTTTGGTGGCAAAGCTCCATTAAAACACAATAACACCAGGGCAAAGCCAGCGTTTGGGTTAGGTTGAAAGCATCCTACACAAACGTTATTGACTGACGCTACTTCATTTCATGTGTACACACTAGGTTGAAGGGTTTTTAAGAATACTGAAATTCAAAAGGTTGTCAGTTAAATTAACTTTGAGCTGTGAGGCACTTGTATTACTACGTGTGCATATGTCATGTGATACCATATTGCTGGTGACTACTAATTTACAGATTGGATGATTGTAATGTACCGTATCCTTTTGGGGTGGGTAGGTTAACATTGGGCTATACATGCCCACAATATGGTGTCACAAAACTACATCCAGGCTTTTCTTTGTTAGGAATTATATTATGAATTGTATTACTATAATGAATTATTATATAACCATGGCCAGTATATCCCGGAATGTTGCAAGCAAAGCCATGATGCCCATCAGGAGCCAGAACTGTTACATACTGTATAACCAGTTACAATGCAGCACAGTGTAGATTTATAGCCTGCACAATGTTTAACCATCCACGTCATAAAGGAGCATTTTACAACACAGCCAGCGCTATTTTACATAGTAGTAAGCCTCAGTTTTATTTTGACAGCTTTATGTTGGAGTTTATAACAGGCCATCTGCTGCCGCTGGCGAAACAGTAAGAGACAGCTTGTGATGAACCTTCGCGATGAGCTGTGATGAACCTTCGTGGTTCTCAAATTTTACACAGTATATCCATTTTCAGAAATGTTGGAAGATGAAATCATGTAACAGAAAAATAGAGCTGGCATTCTTTCCCCATCATGATGACATTGGCAAGTGAAAATCCGAATCACCTCTATCTGCTAAGTGCAGTACACGTATGCATACCCAGAATTGTATTTGGTTCAGTTGTGCCACTTGGGGTAGACAACACAGAGCAACAGAATACACACTTACACATTATGACGATTGACAGGTGAAGTGAATACACCCGTCAGTGGGTGGGTCATATTAGGCAGCAAGTGAACATTCTTTTCTCAATGTTGATGTCTTACAAGCAGGAAAAATGGGCAAGCATAAGGATCTGGCCAAATTGTGATGGCTAGACGTCTGGGTCAGAGCATCTCCAAAACTGCAGCCCTGTTCCGGCTCTGCAGTGGTCAGTATATATCGAACGCCGTGTCATGGTATATTCCATATAATGTTTTATCCTGAGGACAAGTTGTTTTTAATAATAATGTTTTAAAAACATGAAATAATAAAATCAAATATGCAACGTGTCATAATTATTTCACGCAGGGACGCCAACTGGAATCCCAGGGCCCTGGATAAAATTAAACGTTTAGGACCCAAATCACAGGGCTCAAAAAATTATAAATAGCAATGATGTTACTGTTCATAAAACAGCTCATAAACGTTTATTGTTTAATGTTTTAGCTAGGTAGTACTAAATACCAAGATTGACTGACTAATAAATAATTATATTTAAGCCAACCAAATGGCCCCCCCCCAAGGGCCCCCTGTCAGCATCACCTATTATTTTCAATTGAAGTCATTCAAAAGTAATACAAAAATTCTAAAGTATCTGCAATCGGTTGACAATATTTTTGTCATCTTGTGTTGCATACTAGCACAGTATTGCGTTCTTGTGTTGTCCGTTGTATATTTGTTTTATCAACCTAGAAAGATAAGTCTTGATAACTGAATGGGTCTTTATAAAAGCATGTCTTAATGACTTTTGATGTGACCACTTAGAGGACCGGGGGAGGAACAACACCACCCCATCCCACCCCACCTCCCCAACCCGGCCCTGTCTCTGGTTCCAGATCCCTAAAAATAGCCCCTGCCTCCTCCTGGCTTAGTACATACTCCCGGAACACTTCCTCGCCGCAGCCCGTTGCAGTAATCAGCCTACAGATAGAGGCACAGGAGGAGGAAGTCTCAGGCCTGGAGCCAGGAGCAGGTCTGTAAGTGTTAGAAGGGTGTGAAGAGATGGGTGAGGGATTTTGGCTGACTGATGTAAGACAGGCTTGGGTCCTCCCTGGCTGCCCAGAATCTGTGTACATAATGAATCACATTAGGTGTTTTCACAGTAACAATTTTCAAGCCAATTCATATATTTTGGTCTTTTGGGAGAATGTCTGGCTCTTCGCTTAAAGGGTCAACTCTAACTGAAATATGTGACACGGAGGCTTTCTCATCAGGTGGAGGATCTCTCTCACTGCAATGTGGGTAGGGTCGTAAGTGTCACTGTACGATAAGATAACACTTGTTAACTTATTTACAGTATATCAATAGAAATTTCAGAATACGATGGTGACCCTGGCTTCTTTCCAGTGGGTCACATTTGTCGTGAAAATTCTGTCGATGTTCTCTCAAATATTCGGAAAAGACACCAGAACTATCAGTCTGCAAGAAGAACATGAAAGAATGGTGCATCGCTCAAAATGGAGTTCCAGACAAAAACAAAAAAAAGTTACATTAAAACTCTTCTGCTGGTTTGGTGGCCCAATGAATCTATGGGTGTATTTCCTTTATTTTGGAAGGTACCTGTACCTCTCAGTAATCTACAGTTTTTGAGGATCTTTAGTGATGCCTTCATTCACTATGCTTAAAGTAAAACACTAGCCTTTACAACAACATTGTTCCTCATTTTCTTTGGCTCGTTTCCAATTATTCTTAGGCTGTCATTGTGCCCTGTTCAAAGAGTGGCGAAATATTCTGTGAATTGGTTAATTATTTCCCAGCTCAATTGTTAGTTCCATGTGACAAATGTTCTTATGCATTTTGCAACCAATTATAATGAACATTATCACTTCTATCATGTCATCTACCCCTACTGCATTCCTTGCTGGACCACATGGCGTGGGGGGGGGTTCTGCATACAGACACACACGTGCAGGCATACACAACCACGACGCCTGTCCTGTTTCCTGTTTACAGTGCTCTGGCTGTGGCGCTGCCGGTTATTTTGATCCAACTTGAGTATGAACGTAGACGTCTTGGACTTATGGGGACAATAGGAAAATCTGGGGTCGTGAAAGAAGAGGAAGGGAAAAATCGAGAGAGAATGTTGGTCAAAGTCTGGGCCTTTAGTTCTACGCACAGTACGCAGAATCTCTTATAAATGTCTGTGTAATACCAGAGTCTCACTTTAACCCAGGCTTTACGAGATTAATTTGACCTATATCTTTTAGTTTCAAGCTATTTCAAATTATTTCATATTAATGGTAATATGGGGGAACTATAATATAAGTAGGAATCGTTGTAGTCATGTAACATTGAGCGCTATGGGTGACTAACAAATAAAAAACATTGGTTCCCTCTTAATGTGCCTTTGTGTGGGAGGAGAAAGTGTGGCCCATAAATCAGGACAGCACACACACAGTCGGTCAGGCCAGTTCTAGGCCAGCTTCCATCCGCCATGATTTTTGTTTATTTTACACACTTCCTGTGTCTGGACTCTGCTGGTCCAGCACATATGCAGCCTTTGTCAGACACACACATTCCAAATCATAAATCATAGCATTGTGTACCTATCAGAAGAGACCCAAGAGTCTTTTGTGTTAGTCCCACTAGAGGCAACAGAGGACCAGCCAGGTCTGGGGTTGCAACCCACTCACAGAGACAGAGGGATGGCTGCTCTCCCTCACAGCTGTCCCATGATGCCTCCCTCCCTGCATAGCCAGTGGCTTTTGGTCAGGTCTATATTTAGAACCCCCCCCTGAATATTCACAGTGTTGTTGTGCGTGACCCTGAGGGGATACTCCCTCAAAATTCAAATTTAGTTCATTGAGGGACACAGTCCGCGGACCTTAATTCCGTCTTGCCAGTCAGACTGTGTAAATGCTCCATCCACCCTAACCGTGTTACATCCAGGTTACAACACTCTGGGGGAACATCCTCGTCTTGGCAGACCGTGTGCCAAATGGAATTGAAGTCCAGCTTGTGTTTGTGGTTGTTCATCATTAGTTTAATGCATATTAAGTAGTTCTCCCAGCTTAGCTTCTCTGACCCATTTTCTCCCTAACTCTCTTTTTCTCTATACTCTTTCTGTCTCTTTGTATCAATTTCTTTTACTCTCTGGTCTCTCCCACCCCACAGGCACACAACATGAAATCCCCGGGGACCAGAGAACTAGAAGAGATGGATGGGAGGGGTGAAGAGACATGGAGTCTACTGGCCCTGGGTGAGCACAGAAGTGCACCTCTGAGGTGTTTCGAAAAGCTAGTTTTGAAATGCTGAAAAGGTGTTTGGACTTAGATCAGTGCCAGGAAACCCCAGCCAATGCCACTGTTAGTGGTTTTGTTCTGAAACCTGTCTAGTAAGGCCCACCCAAACATCTGGTGTCATTAGGAAGTTTGAGCTCGCAGACATTGTACATCCTAGTCGGTACACAACTGCTAAAGACTGTATATTTATAAATATGTGTTATTTGCCGTGCCTGAACTAACTTTGCATATTCAGCATCACTAATTGTGGTTACCTCATTAGTAGTTCTCCAGAATGCTCATACATACCACGATATGTGGTAAAGAGCATTTGAACTGAGAGACTACCATTTATAGAACTTGCTGGCAGTGGACATGAGCACAAGCCACTAATCTGCTCTTTATTATCCTTTATTTCCTGCATCGATACATATCGCCCTTTCACTTATCACCTTTCACTTATCATCATCTATTTGAATGAACAACATTGTAAAGATTACAGTATCTAGGAGCAGGATTAGATGTGTTACTTTCTAAATGTAATCCTTTACAGTTCCTAGTTCTCTGTCCGCTAAGTAATATGATTATTTATTTTATTTTATATCACTTTCCCCTTAAAAGGCTTTAGTAGAAGACAAAAAGGATTTCCACAGACATCTGGCGTGTCTTTATATAATGGTCTTTTAGCTGTGGTCAGACTCTGTAGGAACAAATATGTTTTCTTATGCTGATCTGAATGCCATTGACAAAATACGAAAAGGAGTCATAATGCATTTGTCCCACAGACCTGTTTTTTTAATTTAAAATGAAACAGTTGTGGTTACTGTTGCTGATTACATGTAATCACTGACTCTCCAACCTGTCCTGGCAAGAGTCCTGAACCTGTCCTGGCAAGAGTCCACATGCTGAACCATGGAGAACTAAACCAGCCAAATAGTTGTTTACCTGATCTGGGCAAGAAAGGGTGTTGTCAAAAACTGCATAGGGCTTCAATCTTACCCCTCCCATTGACTAACAATGACTAAGATGAAGACCCGAGAACCTTAGAACGGTCAGGTCACGGTCAGGAATGCTCCTGATATCTGCCCCACAGCGGTCCTTAACATTCCACTAATCACTCCTCAGGTACTGCAGGATGGTCAAGAACAGAGCAGGCGCCAATGTCTCAGCGCCGTGGCTTTTAAGGCCTTCTCAGCAGCAAGGCCTGGGGGGACTCAAAGGATTTAAGCCTCCAATCCACATTAAGGACCTGGGGAGGCTGCAGGGGAGAAGGAATGAGAAGGGCTCATGTGAAGGCAACTTAAAACAAGAAAAAGACCCAGCCAAGCCTACTTTGACCGGCCCACAATAGCAAGGAATGAATGTTGTTGCCCTCACCGGATTCAAACCGGGGTCTCCTATGTGACTGTGGCTCTGTCTTAAACAACTAGGCCACTAAGCTATGACTTTTGATCAATTAGTCAAAACTCCACGGTTCTTGAAACTAATTCCGTACCTTAGCTAACATCCAAACCCACAACAGGTATAACAGGGTTGATACACTACATTCAATTTGTCACTAGACACCAGTAAACATTGTGTTAAACTGACAAATGTTTCTTATTAAGTTTACTTTCACCACAAATAGCATCTATGAACTGTATGGCTTTTGCCACTGGCCATTTTCACAGCATATTAGCCAGTAATACAGTAGGCTTACTAGTATCTAACTTACTACTTGGAATAGTCCTAAGAATTTAACAATTGCTGGCAGGACTAAAGATGGACTTTACACTGCCAAAGCAATTCAGTCCATGGCACAACAACGTCTGTTTGTCTTTCATTCGTGAATGACATTGATACAACAACTATCAATATCAACTGACTTTTTTGTCAAGTGTAAAGACAAGAGATTTGTTGGAAACCCCTCTCCTTTTACTGTGCAAGGGGAACTTGTGATCTCACCCCAAAAAGCATGCATGGATCCATACTTAAAAACTCCACCAGAAATAGGTGCAATATTACCATAAACAGTTTTCTTTTAGGCTTACTCTATAATGTTACTACCAAAGCTTGAAGCCAGCTAGGTTTTTGTTTGTGCTAAACAAAACTTAACGCCTATTTTGTACTGTCAGAGGCCAGGATCGAACACCAGTCCTTCACATGGAAGTCTACATCTCTAACCACTACGCTATTAAATAACAACGGGTGGTCAAAGAGTCAGTCAGTCACTCAGCTCGAGACATTTGCTCTGCTTATGCGGTCCAGCAAAAAGTAGGAGAATCCTGCTCTGGGATATGGTGGCGACATGTTCCCTTCATTAATACTCTGACTAACACATTTCAACTGCACCCATTTAATCGGAACTCTGAGTGAGGTTAAATTAAGCAAGTCGTGTGACAGCCTTCCAATTTAATTGTGTACTGAGCTGCTTTCCCACGTCTGGCGCCACTGTGTATGGTAGCAGGTGTAGGTCTGCGTAAGGATTCTGTTCAGACCATGTGACTTCTGTCTTGATGACCTGCTCCACCTATAATTCTGCAATAATATGATATTCAGGTATGCATGACACGCCTCCTTAATGTGGAGAACAGCGTGCACAAACACACACACACACACACACACACACACACA
>JACXGJ010014802.1:0-14350 GCA_016801105.1 Esox niger
ATATATATATATATATATATATATATATATATATATATATATATATATATATATATATATATATATATATATATATATATATATATATATATATATATTTATCTGAACGAGAAGACATTTTAATCCACACTATTTCTTACTGTCCCCCTTTTTGGTCAGCAGGCCCAGCCTGACCCTATTCTACTGAATGAAATTTAAAGGAGGCAAAACACAAAGCCCAGGCAAAAATAGACTTTTGCTATCTGGGATCTTCCCAGAGGTATTAATCACAGTTGGGGAGGAGAGGCCTAGAATGAGCGGCAGTGTCTGGTTTATCAAAACAGACACAGAGTCAGACACTGAACTGGAATATTCCCCTAATCCACTGTGGCTGTGCTGGCCCCTAAAATGCAGAGGATTAGCATAAACTAAGTATGTTGTTCTCCATAACCACTTAAAGTGGTTAATCCTCCGCCTCAGAAATACAAATCGTGAAACTATTTTGTGAATGCCAACGTTCTGTCAGTGGATGAAATAATGTCACACAACATGACCTAACTCATGAATGTTTTGTCCAGGGAATAAGGAAATTGTTTGACAAGACTTTTAAAACTATTTCTCTGCACTCCATATTGCCCAGTAGATGATATGGGCGTATGTCTGTCTAGAACACCTATCCATCCAACTTGTTGTGCTGATACGTTTGCCTACCCTGACAGAAATGGTCCAATGTTGGATCATGGATCATGCAATGTTTTTATTTTATTTAAGGAAAGTGATCTCATGAAGCCATTTCTTATCATATCGTTGTTTGGATCCTTCTTAAATCGTAATGATAACAGAAATGTCCCTGATCCGTGGTTTACCTAACCTTGAATGTTTGGCCTTGCTATGGACAAACAAGATGACACACACATGTAAAAATTGTAATTTACGGTGAAGGGGGACGTTTCCCAGACCGGTGTCTTTTTCAATTGCAATTAGTGTCTGTGTTTAAGTAGTCAAATGAGTTTGTGAGCTATGACATGGATGCACTGGGCAGGCTAGATACTGAGCCATGGGGAGCAGAAAAGGACTGTCAAAAGACCTGCGTAACAAGGTCATGAAACATTATAAAGATGGAAACGGATACAAAAATATATCCAAAGCCTTGCAAATGCCAGTCAGTACTGTTCAATCACTTATATAGGATTGGAAAATTCGAGGATCTCTTGATACCAAGCCAAGGTCAAGTAGAACAAGAAAGATTTCAACCAAAATTGCCAGAAGAATTGTTAGGGATACAAAGAAAAATACACTGCTCTGGAAAAAGACGGTGTGGTTGTTACACGGAGCACAATACGACGATACTTGAACAAAATTGAGCCGCATGGTTGAGTTGCCAGAAAGAAGCCTTTACTGCGCCAATGCCACAAAAAAGCCTGGTTACAATATGCACAAAAACACCTTGACAAGCCTCACAGCTTCTGGCACACTGTTATTTGGAGTGACGAGACCAAAATAACTTTATGGTCACAACAAGAAGCGTTATGTTCAGAATGTGGTCAACAAGGCTTAAAGTGAACAGAATGCCATCCCCACTGTGAAGCATGGGGCTGTCTAACTGAAGTTTTGGGGGGGTGAGCTGCAAAAGCACTGGGAATCTTGTGAAAATGTATGGCAAGATAAATGCAGCATGTCATCAGAAAATACTGGCAGACAATTTGCATTCTTCTGCACGAAAGCTGCACATGGGACGCTCTTGGACTTTCCAG
Organism: Esox niger; assembly: GCA_016801105.1. Lineage (NCBI taxonomy): Eukaryota > Metazoa > Chordata > Actinopteri > Esociformes > Esocidae > Esox > Esox niger. The sequence goes on from JACXGJ010014802.1 coordinate 1,734, forward strand.
AACAACAATGACCCTAAGCAAAAGGCCAAGTTGACACTCCAGTGGTTACAGCAGAAAAAGGTGAAGGTTCTCGAGTGGCCATCAGTCTGATTAACACTTATTTAATCTAAAAATGTAATCTTAACTCCAGACCTCCAAAATCAATAATGCAATTTTAAACTGATTGACATTGACATTAGTGTGTGTGTGTGTGTGTGTGTGTGCGTGTGTGTGTGTGTGTGCACGTGTGTGTGTGTGTACACGTACACGGTCATACCATCAACAAACTGTCTGTAAAACATCTACAGATTGACATCGGAGCTTTAAAGATATAAAGTAACCTCACAATTTCACAAGAACCTATGTCTCTCACACACACGCACACACACACACACGTACTCGTAGTTTTTAGGGTGCTGGCTAATTATCCAGAATGGTACTGTACTGTTTTTGTAGATAGTCTTTGCTATTTCATTCACAGTGTAATTTCTTACTGTTGTGTACTGAAGCAACAAGTCCTGGTAAGGAGTATGGTATATGGCCAGAATATAATGGTTAAAAGCTGTTCTTAGGTACAAGAGACCACAGAGTGCCTGGAGACAGCTTTGGCAATATAACACATACCGCCAAATATTCCTAATTGTTATTATAAACCGGTGCCAGAGCACAATTAGAACAGGGAAATTTTACATAATACCATACATGTGGGCATTCGAATCCTTTCAGACAATCGGCAGTCAGGATTCAAACCTTCATCTTACACAGTGTTTATCTTTGCACGGGTTTGCTTCTAAACTTTACACTAAAGGCAGCCGACCTACAGCAAGTTTCCATGTGTGCTTAGCTGCTAATAGTAGTCATCGCTGCCGCCATTAACCTACAGTAAGAGCTTCAGGTTGGTTCCGTGTGTAGCTTATGCTGTAAGTCTCAATGACAATCACACACACACACACACACACACACACACAAACAGAAACACACACTCTCCCTGTTCCTAATTGCCAGCCTTGCTGTGAGCGATTTGGACATCCCCATTCACCACTCAGTGACTAATCTGTGGTCCTGCCAGATTGGATCTTCATTTCCCTCTTCACGCTTATAGTATTACGCCCTCTTTCCTCTGCCTCATTCACACACTTTGCTACCAGTTCCCTGCAGGGCAAATGGAAAGATGCCCCCCCCTCGCTTTCATGTTGCATTTGTTTGTTTTTTTGGCAAGTCAAAACAAATGTGTATATTACCAAGGTGGGCATAGTTCAGTTTCTCTTCTTTTTCTCTCTCTCCCTTCTTTCTTTAACTCGGTCTTTCCCTATCGTCTCTGTTGTATATCTTCCTATATGTCTACATATCTCATGTCTCTTTTCTATGGACAGCTGTTCTTAACAATCATTTTTCATGATTTACCAGCAGTAGGACTTATTTCTCAATGCCTTCACGGGCTGAAAAAGAAAGTCATCTACATCCTGAATCCCATTCTTAAAAAACCCATAGTGTAATTAATTAAGATTTTCCTCTGAGACTCCTCTGGTGTCATGTCCACACTGAGAGAAGATGTGTGAGGAGGGCTTTCAGTCATTCATGATCCATCTTAACACACTCAACATTTTAATTAGTATTTTGTTTGGAACAACAACATGTTCATTCTTAGTTCCGTTTTACTGTTGCATCCCTGCCGGGCAGCCAATTAAATTCTTCCTCTCACCAGCCAGCTAGCACAAGATTAGCTTGGTGACTTCATGCACATATGCGCATAGATGAGAGCACACACACCAAAGTAGCTATCTTATAACGATGTGGCAGGACCCAGAGAACCGTGCCCAGCCAGCTTTATGACCCCTGACCCCTGTTTCTGTCACTGACAGTCAGGATTTGTGAATGCGCTCACACACGCACAGAAATAGTCAGTAATAATCCTCTGTTTTCAATTGAAATCACAACACAAATTAGTAATAAGGATTCTGGAATATATAGCTGTGCCTGAAGTAAAAATCTAACCGCACATTGTAGGTGTTCCAGGTTGACAGGGTCAGAGTGAAACAACTGGCCCTTTTGGACCGTAATAACGAAGAGCTCACATTGGATATATGCCGTGATGATAGCTCTGGCTCTATCGCGTTGCTTTTTTGTTATTTGCTATATGCAGTTTTTTTCTCCTGCTCAATGGTGCTTTGACATAGAGAATCTGGCTTAATGGCTTGAACGCGCACAAGACAGTGTCACATGACACGCACGCACACACACGCACGCACGCACACGCACGCAACGGGCCCCCACTAGGCACCGTCACACTACGGGGAGTAGCAGCACGTCACATCGTTTCACTGTTCCACCAAACATGTGTTGGCTGTCAATATGTTTTAATGCACACTGTGCACTACGAAGGGTTTTCAGAAGACCAAGGGCGCGCTATGCAGGGGAGGGGGCGGCCGTTTGGGACACAGGCCAAAGAACAGTATTAAAACACGCTGCCAGGATGTGGGACTGAATGTCATGGCAGTGACAAATGGCTATAATCTCTCCTTCTTCTGTGTTCAGTCGGTTTCCTGAACTGTTCTCCTCACGGCAGAGTGGCGTGACGCCTCGCTCTGTCAAGCGAGCGTTGGTTCCTGGGGATAATACTCACACACGTGTCCGAGGCAACGCGTTATCCCAGGGCGAGAGGAGCCCGCTCAGCACCAACACAAGTCTCCGTGAGACGTTTGCTCTTAGATGGCAGACACTGGCCCTCCATTCTGATTGGGATCGCGGAGAATTCTCAAAACCGCTCTGACAGAAATGTCCCCCGCGCAGTGACAGATCGACAGTATTCTGAATTACAGTGGTTTAGACACAGCTCTTTATCGGCTTTCAGTCGTTTTCACACTGTTTAGATTTTACAGATGTCATTTTCTTTCTCGTGCCCTTCGGGAATTGGCCCTTTTCTCACTGTAAAACCTCTTTAGTTCAAAGCGGATGAATAGTTGGTAATCAAATTCTATTATGGAACTTGAAGATGGTTCCCACTGCTTGTTTCTAACCCGGATTGAGGCCGATAATGATGTGTTATCAGAGGACCTCTCACCACTGAATAGCGCTGATCAGTAAAGGAATCCCAGCCTTGCCTGTGTTCCCCTTTTCCCTGACGGAGTCTCAGCTTTCTGTTGACATCTGCACATTGTTCTCCGCTGAGTTGTTGTTTTCATGACCTCTTTGGCCACAGGTGCTTTGAGAGCCACCCCCGTCCCTCCCGTCCCGTCCCAGCCAGTGAAATACCCCCCCCCCGTCCCGTCCCAGACAGTCGATAAGCCCCCCCCATTAAAATCCCACCTGACTGATGCCCACCATGTACTAGACAAGCAGGGGTGGGAGACTATGGCTTCCACCGATCACTTTGCGTTGCGTTTGCTCGCCCACCTGTCCTCTACCTCTTGGCTCATTTGACATGAACGGCGTTTCCTAGCGCGGTCTGGTGCATCCTGGGTGTTATATTTGATATGTAAAGATGCGGAGAGTGTAGGCAAATCCAACGCACCTTTCACTAGTTGCCGTAGGTAACCACTGTGTTACCCAATCAACAGACCCCAGAAAACGGTATCGTTACATCGAAGCGAGTGCGACTGGGAGTCAGGCTGTGAGGCAGGTGAAGGCATTTTGTGCTGGTTATCTATATACACACTTTTTGACGACTGCTAGTGTTCTTTAAAACAGTATTTTTTTGTTGAATAGACATTTCTCTCCACTAAGCTACCCTGAACAGCCAGCCTGTGAATGGTTCTCATGTCGACAAATCCTTACAGTATGCAGGGAGTGAAGGAGAAACTACTAAGTCTCGTGTCAACAGTCAAACCCTCCTCCCTCGCTCTGAGGTAAAACCGTGACATTGTCTCCAAAGCAACAGACTGATCATATTATACATGTTTCTACATGTTTCTACAGTCCACAAGCAACCATTACACTCTTAACTCCCATCCCTGGCTCACTGTCTATTCAACCTAAAATGGCATTTAGCAGATACTCCAATCCAGGGCAACGTACCATAGGAGGAACATATCGGCGTTTACCGTCCCCCCAGGAAGTCAATCCCTTGCATGCATTGGCCACGCTGTCCAAGCTGAGGGATCTCCAGCTGGATTTCTTCAGAGGTCAGTAGTGTCCCAGATCCAGTGGTAGATGCTAATCTTACTGGTGGACTAGTTCCTGCATTCTGTTAACCATGAGCGCCGTCGACATCAGCCCTGGACTTTTGATGCCAGCTCCAGTGCAATTAGGACAGAATCGAGACCTGGGACAGCAGGTGTGTGCAGCTAATTATCCGGTGGAGCAGAAAGAGAACCTCTTAGGATAAGAGGTGACGTCCCCTGGTGGGGGGGGCGACTGTCGTACCACTGTTTTTCTCCTCTAATCACAGCCTTCTGGGTGTGCACCAACCCAGCCTGCCAGCTTCAAACTCCCAGCGAGCGAGAGAGCGAGACGCCCCCAGCGGGCACATTTTCCCCAGGGCTTTTCTTGGTAGGGAAGGTAGAGGGGCTGGTAGTGGTTGGGATGATTGCACCAGCCCACAGATGTGTCCCCAAGGAACAGTGGGGTTCAGGTGTCCCTGGGTCCTGCGTGACCTGTCACGTAGCGTAGGGTCATGTCTGGCGCTGTCTTTCTGCCGTGTGTTTTACATTCACACGCCATGGATGCAGTGCATGTTGCGCTTCATAGAAATGTGCTACTTGGTTGCTCTGAAGCACGGCAAATGATTCTGTTACCCCACCATTGTATTCTCTCTCTCCTTTCCTCCATTCCCGGCTGTCTCATTTTTTCCCCTCTATCCTTCCATCCCTCTGGCTCTTTCGTTCTCTCTTCCGGCCTATACCGTACCCCCCCAGGGAACAGGGCTAAAGTCCCTCCGTGGTTGTGATGCCTGAGAGCTCTTCTCTTGATTAAAGGCCCTGCTCCAGTGTGGTCCGCCCGTTACATCCAGACCTTTCTTATCCTCCCCCACTCCCTTTCACCTCCTCATCCCTCCACCCCTCTCATCTGCCCCTCCTGTTCTACACCTCGCCACTCCATCTCTCGGCATCTCCTCTTCTGCGCCTCCCCACACCTCTCGTCTCGCCGTGTAGTGTCCACACTCTGCCCTGTTAGGGGTGCTTAACACAGACCGCCTATCTCCCTGTCTTTCCGTCTCTCTGAGTTGGAGTGTTACACAGTCAGGACACATTCCATCTGTAGTATCGATCACCTGGTTGAGCGGATAAAACCGTAACAGTGTCTGAACTTGGTCGTGGCTTCTGACTAATCCTTTCTTTCAGTTTTTTTTTGTCTCTTCCTATTTCGAACCTGTCTTGTTTTTTTCCTGTGTGCTGGGACACAGGGAGCGCTGCTAACCCCCAGGGTCCTTGGAAAGACTTGAAACAGCATAGAACAAAGAGAGGTAATAAAGTGCTTGTTCGTGTCTCTCCATCTAAGTGTTCAGGCATCGATGAAGATGGTTTTGGAGCGTTGGTATGTAATACATGCACAGGTCAGCATGAAGTGAAAATGCATTTAGCGTCAGACCTTTCAATAAGCCCCTCCTCCATGCCCAGTCCTCATCAGGTGACCTTTGACATCGAGGTATCAGCTGTAGTTTTGTTGGCATGGCGACCCGTGGCTGCAGTGGGACTAGATTTGGGACCAAGTGGAGGGATATGTATGCTTGAAGGTTCTCTGCTCTCTCTCCCTTTCTGTCTCTTCCTTTATCTCTCCCTCTCCCCCTCTCTCTGTCTTTCTTGCTTTATTTCTCTGTCTGTCTCTCCATTTCTCAGATTATATTTTAATCTCGCTTTCTTTCCCCCTCTTTCTATCTATTTCTTCCTCCCTTAAATCTCCTTATGGTCTTTGTTCATGAGTAAACACACACACACACACACACACACACACCTCACTAGTCACCTGTCAGTCTTTCTGTGTCCCGTGACAGAGGTTTACTGGTGCCGTAGTGTTCTGACAGACTGAAGTACAGTTTATCCCCAAAACCGCGGAATAGACCCTTGGCAAATATGGGATCACTTTGGACATACCCAGAAGCACTGCGGGAACAACCCATTCCTTGGCCCGTAATTTCTGTTCTCATCGCAGTACTGCTGCACAGCCACATGGTGGCACAGATGTAACAAGGATCCCATTAAACCTGACCTAGGTAGTCACTCTATATACTTAGTCGATGATGTCATCCAGCTCCTGGGGTGGCACGCTGAATGTGTTTATGTGATTTTCTTTAGATATTCCTACCAGACCTGAACCAAGTGTGATTCATACCTTATTAGACACCATTTGTCACCAATTTATTTATGTTGCCATTAAAAGTTTACCTGTGATTTAGGGTTTAGTGAGTGAGACGTGTGTCCTTGTGAAGCCAGAGGGCCTGATAGATTGCTGTATTAGCTGTAATTATGCAGATTGCAGCCCTGATAATTATTATTAAACATGCCTGCACACACACACACACACACACACACACACACACACATATTTAATACGATTTATAATGAGTGTAAACATTTAGCAGTAGCGGTACACAGATTTGTTGGTTGCAAATCAAGATGGAACTCCAGTGCAGGTTGTGTGGAGCCGATTGGTTAACACCAGGTGGTTAGCCTGTCACCGTAAAGTCATTAGATGGGTGAAAACAACACCCTTTTATTTCACTTTCTAACAACGTATTCTGGTTTTGCAAATTCAACAGTTGTGAAAATGTTTCAAGTCATTAAAAAGGGAGTCCTCAACTTTGTTTGCATTTTGAAGTTATGCGTATCTATTAGAGTTGTCGCTGGTTCCCTTTTCTGGCACTTGAGCTGGCTTTCGATGGATGACAAAGGAGAACATACACTATTTGATATTGACAGAAAGCATGTCAGTTTCGTGTCGCGTTGCCCATCTGATGTTCTGTCATACACATCACTATGGACTTATTGGCAGCCTCTCGTTAAGACACCGATCGGACCGGGCCGTGAAAATAAAACATCCCTCTCTACGAAAGATGTCCGAAAAAAAGCTTTAAACCGACCCGACACTTTGATCCCAAACAGTGGATGTAAACACACCATTGAACAGAGCACTTCAGCCCATTTGGTTTTTTCGCCCTGGACTTGTTGAGCATGATGCAAAACCAGGCCGGAGACATAGAAATAAAGAGTCATTCTCATTTCTATGGCCGGACCCTCAAAGCACAGGTCCAGAAGCATCGGCCTGCGCTGGGCAGTAAGTCTCTTCGATCCATGCCTCTGTTGGAGAGGTTTCAGCGGGCTTGGCCCCTTGGTCCCCTAACCCTCAATCTCTGGGCTTCCCTCTACGCGCTGCGCTTTGCTGTGCCTGGTGTAGCCCGCTCTCAATACTTCTCTCTTCTCTGTGTTGTGTTATCACTGTGTTAGCTTCTCTGACGAGGGAATGAATGGGTTTTTATCGGCCGGGCCGGCACGGCTGACTTTAGCGGTCTCTCTGTGGACGTCCCTCCACTCTCTGCCAAAGGAAGACTGTGCGTGGGTTTGTGGGCTGGGGGTCCCGTCCTTCAGTGACACTCCCCCGCTTCCCTGATGCTGGACCGGGGTAGTAGATGGTCTGGAAATTGGAGCGCAAGCTTAGAGGAAAGGAGACAGGCAAGAGAGGGAGGAAGAAACGAGTGGAGGTTTTCTTTGGCCCTGCGGAGACCCTTTGAAGCTGGAGTGTGGAGAAGTGAGGGGGGAGTCGTAAAGGAGCTTAGTGATTGGCTGCTGAGAAGACATATGGCTGACCAACCACAGCTCCCCTGGACAGAGACCATCAGACCATAACGCTAGGTTTTGATTATCCATCTCTGCAGGACCGCACCGATACCCTTCACCTCTCCTCGACTCCTCCCTGGGGAAAGGGGGGGGGGGTCTCAATTAAGAACCAAGACCATCCTAAACGGCTATATCGGTCCCTGCTCCGTGTCTACTCCTCTTCCAATGATTGGTATCTGTGTCCGTGTAGCACGGGTAGAATGAGAGATACAACCAGGGAACAGCAGAGTGAGAGAGAAGCGGGCGGGCAGATAGATGAAGCCCCACATCCCCTGTTTATTTTCGCCCAAATAGGCTCTTCCTCTGCAATGCACTGTGGCTCCACTGATTCGCTGTGTGGAGCTTGTTCATTTGCATAGTCCCTCTCCCTCCTGCTCGGCGGCTGGCTGTTAGATCTGCCTCCTCCCTCCCTCGCCTCCTCCCTCCCTCGCCTCCTCCCTCCACCATCCCCTCGCTCTCTCTCCTCCTTCTCTTGCACACATCTTGCGCTCGCTCGCTGAAGCTGATGCTGCCTGTTTCACTGCCTGTGTGTGTGTGTGTGTGTGTGTGTATGAGAGAGCGGTTTGTGTGCGTGCGCGTGCGTGCGTGCGTGTGTGTCCGTGTCCGTGCGTGTGCGCGCCCGTCTGTGTGTCGTATCCAGACAAGCCTCTCTGAGGTGCTGCTGTTGCGTTGGTCGCCGCTCAGCTGGGTCTTGTAGAGAGCAGAGGGAATCTGTAGATGAGGAATAAGAGTGCGGCTTGGCGCACCTCGCCGACACAAGCGTACCTCCGGCACCCTCTCCACACCGCCGCCAGTGTCCGTTGCCCCACGCAGATGAAAGAGCCTGACTTGGGAACGCCTACACCTTGAATTCCTCTGGACGTTGTCTGAAAACAGAGGGAAAGCATTCTGCTGCCTTTGATGAAGAAGATTTTTTCAAACTCTCAGCCAGTTTTTTTTATTCTCCCCTCCGCACCCCCCCAAACCCCCCCCCCCTCAGATTTTGAGGCTGATGTTCAATGCGCTTTTTCCTGGATTTTCTGGAGTAATTGCAATTTTGGGAGCAGGAGAAGATCATGCTTTTGAATCTGTGAGCTCTTTTCCGCGGAAGGAGTCAGAGAAAGTACAGAAGCCCGAGTGAGGAAGTGTTCCCGGGAATCGGAGCAGTGTGGGATTTCTCCGATGCCGTTTGTCCTCATTTCTTGAGTGCTTATTATTTTCCTCCTACGGTTTTCTCAATGATTGATCGTATTCCTTCCTCGGATGCCTGGGTACCCTTGTGGATTTCCTAACACAAAAGAGAAACTGCAAGTAGGCTTTCTTTTATCCCCCCCATCTGTCCTGTGGTTGGTTGTCAACCTCTGCCGATGTGTTAGTCACTGGGCTGTGATTGTCCAGGGGTTTGTGAGTGTCGAGAGAGCGTTGGGTTGTCAGGGCAGGGGACTATGGGCCACTGGGCACATCACTAAAGTCCCACTCCCTGATCCTCACCTCGCTGGCCTCCCTGGGAACCATGTGGGGAGGTTGGAGGACCCGGCTGGCCCCCAGCCTCGGACCCTCGGGGCCCAGACAGGACGCTCTCTGCGCGGGCTTCAGCGCATCACTCTCTGCGGTCCGCCTGGCTCTGTGGATGACCACTCTGGCCCTGGGGTGTGTGGCCGGATCGGGGCCTGATTCAGAGCTCCCTGGGGGGGGAGCAGGAGTGGCAGAGGTACCCCAGCACATTCACATCAGCCACGGGGGCAGGAGACACCATTCCGTGTCCATGGCCATCCACAGACCCCCTTCTGCCTCTCTCCGAGCAGGGCACAGTAAGTATTCCGTCTGGTCACCATCATTTGTCCGTTTGCTCTTTTTTGGGGGGTGCCAAGTAGATGGGGGCTTTCATCAGAGGGGAATTTACCGTGGTGTGTGTGCGCATTTGTTTTTACATGGGTGGCCCCCGACTGGAATGAAATCCCACAATCCGGATGCGTTGCAATCACCATGCTGTACCCAATGAGTCACACAGAAGAACGTCGTCTGGCTCGTGAAGCCACCCTCCTCCTCTCGGGGAGATTTATTTGGGACCGTTCTAGTCACTTTTTTACCTTTTCCCGACCAGTTAATTGTCTAGGAGTCGCTGGTAGATGTATTTTATGTTTGTTCAAGGCTGGGAATATTTGCTTTGATTTGATGCTGTGTATTGTCTGTGCCAAATGGCAGTACAGTATTGGATGTAGTTCCTGTGTGTCGCTGCTCAAATCCACATTCTGGGATTAGCTGTATGCCTATTGAAGACGTGATTTGACATAGAGTTATTGTAGGTACCTTCACATGTATCCTCTTCCTGTAACTCCATTACTATAATTTGCTTCCTGGCTACACCCTAATCTATCTTTCTCACACTCACTATCTCTCTCTCCATTCATTTCTCCATTCTCCATTCTCTCTCTCTCTCTCTCTCTCTCTCTCTCTCTCTCTCTCTCTCTCACTCTGACATTGTTGAGCTCCATTTTTCCATCCCTCTTTAGTTTGCCTCAGCATAGTCCTGTCTGTCTCTCCGTGGTCGTCTTAGATTAGCCCTATCCTAGGCTCCAGATGCTCTGCGGTGCAGCGGTCACAGCCAGATTAAACAGGATTACAGAGCAGTTCTCACTGCTGCCCCTGAGGGGCGACGTAGAGACAAATGTGCTTTCCACTGGAACCACTATATGTGGGATGCTAAGGCTGCCTGCATGTCTGCCTGCGTGTGTGCCTGCGTGTGTGCCTGCGTGTGTGCCTGCGTGTGTGCGTGCGTGTGTGCCTGCGTGCATGTGTGTGTGTGTGTGTGTGTGTGAGGATTCTTCTACCCTCTAATGGTGGTGAGGTCTATGGAGAGCTCTGCCTGTGAAAGATAGGCCAGTGTCATCTACAGGGAAATAATCGTATAACACTGACGTTCTACTGCGTGTGTGCGTGCGTGTGTGTGTGTGTTCAGCTTCAATGTGTGTGTGTTGTGTTTCGGTGTCGGTGTGTGAGTGTTCGCGCCCGTCCATCTGTCTTTTCTTCAGCTTCTGTATGCCTGCCTGCAACTCTGAACGTGAATGGGTAGAAACGTTCTGTTTTTAGTCTAGCAGTGATGCTATTCATGACATGCACCTCTACTGGGAGGTCTGGAAGGAGCCATCACACTAGCAACTCTCCACACTTCAGTGCCATGTGCTTTCCTGTTGCGTCCTGGTGAAGAGACCGTTCAGAATGATGTAACCGCTAGCCCCGTGGTCCTGCTGGAGTGGAAGCTGGATCCACTGCGGGGCGTTTCACAACGTTCTTCGGTGCAGTATCTTGGCAATCGAAAAGAAAAACCTGCAATTCAATGTTTTCTTCTTTTATGGGGACAACATAACTATTTTAATACCCTACATCCTATATCATGCATCTACGTTCCGTACAGCTCAACCTACATCATCCAGTATACAAACAGTATTTCCTATGGATATATTTAGATTGAGTTGGCCTGGATTCTTTCACTGTGTCTGTTTTTGAATTGGACAGGGCTGTATGTAGGTTGAGCTGTTCGAGACAGGAGCAGTGACACATTTTTGGGAGTGTCATATTCACGTGGAATATGAATGTGTCCTGAAAACAGTGAGCTAGGCTTGCCAGCCAAATATAAACGGCACAGTGTTAAAACCACGGGTTGTGGGCGGTGTCGACGGGAAAGGAGGTGAAACAGGAAAGTGACATTAAAGAAAACGAGGTGGTGTAAACAAGGTGTGGAAGAAGGCGGTGTCAAAGAGACGTTGGGATAGTGGTGTCAAAGGTGAACAGGGGGAGGGGCTTAAGGTGAGGGTGTAGAAGCAGAATATTTTAGATGGAGTTTATTGATGCTGAGGTGATGGAGGATGGATCTGGGTCAATGTGTACGAAAGAAGAAGACAAAGAGTAAGTTAGGGAAGGGAGCCCAGGTGCAAATTGGGAGATGGTGGGAGTGGCCTGTCCTGCTGAGCTGGTCAAAGCCAATTAGGGCTCTACAGGGGACTGTATGAAGGGGTCAACACTCCCAACGCCCCTCGTCCTTTAATCCTCTGTGTGTGTTTGGTTGTGAGATCAGTCATTAATTCACTGTATTTTCAGTGTTCTTTGTAGTTCGCCTCCATAATTCATCGTAGACAGTAACCTAACCTCAGCAGTGACCTCTGATAATGATTATCCACGAGCCCAAACCGACAAAGCAGTAGGTTAATGAATTACAAATGGTAAACACATGTACCATGTCATGTATGTACTGATTTTTGCCCCATTCCAGCAGAACCACCCGCTTAAAAAACACAATGATTGGCAAACTGAGGTATGATATGAATTCCCGTTAAAGATTATGCACATATAAATAACATATTACACATCCTACCCAAAATGGGAAGTTTACAATTGTTTTTTGTCATTTACAAATAGTCCCAGACTGCATCTTTAAGGACAATGCTCCCGACTTGAGGACAAATCTCCTTTTCTCAAGGACAATGCTCTTGACTCGAGGACAAAGCACTACACTTGAGGAAATAGCGTCTGACTTGAGGACAGAGCTTGTTGCTTTGATTAAAAGCCTCTTCTCCTTTTTCCGATTCCAGATATGCTACACTGGGGCGTAATTAGCTTCGGCTAGTTCCTCACACAGTGAGGAGGCAGTGCAGGAACATGGAGGAAGCTTTTTACCTGAAACAATTAAAAATGATCAGCTCCTTTCCTAACTCTCCTGAGACGATGTAATGCATGTCATTATCTGGGTTTGTCTCTGCTGTCCACCGTCGTGTTTCTGTTGAGTTTCAGGGTCTAAACCAGCGTTATGCTCTAACTACATAGCGCTGCATCCTTCTCTCTCCTCCCCCTCTGTTTCTGTCCTCTATCCGTCTGTCCCCTCCATCTCTCTTC
>JACXGJ010014803.1:0-14347 GCA_016801105.1 Esox niger
GAGGGTAAGGAAGAGGGGATGGAGAGGGTAAGGAAGAGGGGATGGAGAGGGTAAAGGAAGAGGGGATGGAGAGGGTAAGGAAGAGGGGATGGAGAGGGTAAGGAAGAGGGGATGGAGAGGGTAAGGAAGAGGGGATGGAGAATGATTGATGAAAGGGGTGGAAGGATGGAGGATGGAGGATGGAGAGGGGGTGGGGGATAGAGGACAAAGGTCGGAGGGAGAGGACAGATGAAATACTGGGTTTTGGATAGAAATAGGCAAACCCCTTCTTTTCAGGGGGTTATTAGTAACACTTATAACCAAAGACTTTTAAACCAGAGACAATGACTCTGAGAAGGAAATGTACACAGATATTACCATAGTACCATACATTTTAGGATCAAAACAATTTCCATTTAAAAATCATGCTTTCCCTATCCCCTACTATAAACGTTTTATTTCAGAAGCCTTGACCAAATTAGATTCCTTAACCTCAATATAACTCTGACTTTAACCCCAAGACTAAATCTCTTCTGTGGTGAAGACCAGTAGGATTCTGCCACAAATTTACCTTAGGTCACTATAAACCTTCTGTTCCTCAGAGTATACTAGCACACACACACACACACACACACACACAAACAAACACACACACACACCCACACACACACACACACACACACACCCACACACACACACACCCACAAACCCACACACACACACACACCCACACACACTTCGCTCCATACCCTCCAGAAGTATAATGGAGAAGTCCTGGGCCGTCTGTCCCTTGCGGGTGGCAAAGCACTGATAGGCCCCTGAATGTCTCTTCTGGGCTGCGGAGATGAACAGGGTCTCGTTATGGGCCCCCTGGATGGAAAAGTGCTGGTCCGGGAGGACAGGTTCTGTGTTGCGGTACCAGGACACAGTGAAGTGGGGAGAGCCCTGCACAGCACACGACAGAATCACCGTACTGCTGATGCCCGTCTTCAAATTCTTCGGAGACAGAGTAACTCTCAATGGCTCTGTGGAGAGGAGGGCAGACAAAGGGAGAGTAACAGAGAATTTAACCTGGAAAATATCTGTCCTCCAAAATCAAAAGGAAACATCACTCAATTGATTGTTCATTATTTCTTCAGTCACGTTAATGACTCAACCAAGACAGCTCACAAGCTGTCCTTCCCAATGTAACGGTCTGCAAAGCCTAAGTAAACAGAGTCTATTGGTCAATAATGGCATGTCGGAGCATTTTCCTGGTACAAATCAGATCACTGTCCGCTCCTTCTCAGGCAACTACATCTCTGAACAGATCTAACCAAGTTGCATGGCTCAAAACGGTTACAAGTTAAAGAGCTAAGGTATGTGTGTGTGCGCAAGCTCAGCAGCCAAGAGAGAGAACACCACATGCAAAGAGATTGAGAGAGAAAGCAAGAGAGAAAGAGAGAGAGAAAGGAAAAGCTACATAGAGAGAGAGACAGAGACAGAAAGAGAGGAGAGAGAGAGAGAAAATGTCAGTGAGCAATAAGGCAGCTGGTGTTATGTGCTGGGGGCTGTCTCTGTGTGTGTGTCCTAACTTCCCCGGCTTGTCTGTGTGTGTGTGTGTGTGTGTGTGTGTGTGTGTGTGTGTGTATGTCTGTGTGTGTTTCACCTTCCTTGGCCTGTCTGTGGGGGCTGTCTGCGTGTGTGTCCCACGTCCCCCGCCCTGTCAGAGAGGGTTTGTGTGACTCGGCCATGATGTACCCTAAGGCCAAACGTCCACTACACTCACCCACCGGCCTCCCATGGCCTCACCCACGTCTCCCTCCCTCACCCCTCACCCTTCGCCACTCTAACCCTATGCCCCCACTCTCTCACCCCCTTTCCACCTTCTTCCATCCAATCCTCCCTACATGTCCTCAACCTGTGTGTCTCTTTGGAACGTCCCCTAGATCTGTTAAGCCCCTCCCTCTTTACCTGTCCCTGTCTACACCCATCTCCCCCCCATCGCCAACCTGGCATCCCAACCACCGACAACACATGAAAAGCTGTACAGAGGAACGACCGGTGTTCCATCCTGTCAACATGGCGACACTGGGCGGGAGTTCCGAGAGGACCGAAGCGGAGCTGGCGGGAGGGGAGCGAGGCGTCCCTGGAGATCAGGATCAAGCTCATACCAGAGTGGGGCCACGGCGAGGTGACAGGAGGCCAGGACACAGCCAACAGAGCTTAAACGATCCGCTCCCCTCGTCCTCTCCTTCTATCCTGCCTATCCATCCCCTCTCTCTGTAAACACCTCCGTCGGGAGAGGGCGATGAGGCGTTTGTTAATGCGAGGTGACAGCGTTGGGAGCGACGTAAAGGTAGAATGTGTGACAGTTGTCCACGGTTCAGAGAAGACGGTGTTCAGTCACAGGACAGAGCTTCAGAATGATACAGCTACATGTTGGACCACACATAGAAAGGCATAAGAACACCAAGGCCCTGCTGATGCCACGGGCGTCCGTCTTCTGACCTGGGATCAGTACGCCTTCGACATCGTGATGAACGCACTCGTATAGAAAGGGAGGAGCCAATCCTGAGCAGGCCTTGGACTTTAATGACTACATGTCCAGGAAGTGATGCATTTCAATCCAGAGAATCCTTGCAGCCTGTTGATTCCCGGAAAGTAAAACAAAACGCTGCAGCAACACTAGACTGCGGCCCACCGGGCCTGGCCCATCTGTGCGTATGGATCCATAGTTTTCACATCTCTAGTGATCTGAAGTCATTACTTTCTCATTGAGGCTCTGTGCTGAAAGGAATAACCCTAGTAAATGAATCCTTTGTTTTTCACTGTAAAACCTACCTGGTCATCATATCCCTGTTTTACAGACATACTCAATGTCACTAAAGCAATACATAATTCCTGCACATTTCAAATCATCTGGAATTCAAGTTGTCAAAACCTCAGAGCTGTTGGTCCTATGAGGTCACACAGGTTTCACTTTTCACTTTATTGAGCTGTCCAATCTAGGTACATCTAGGTTTCACTTAACCCACTATTTTGGCATGAAGATCTGTTCACATATCAGGTGAAATTCATGCAGAAATTCAGCAATTGCTAATGATTTCACAAACTGTCTCTCATCACTGTGGAAATGGCAGGGAAGAGCAGGACACCCTTGTCTCACTCCATGTGTCCTGGTGCACAATGGATTACGGTAATTGTAGTAATTTACCAAGTTGTCTGTGATAAACTATTATGAGCAGTTGTGTTGGTATTTGCCTTCTGAAACCACAACTCTCTAAATCCCAACACACCCGTTTCTTTGTTCCGCAGTCTCATTCATTATTTATTTTCTCTCTTGTCGAGAAAAAAACTCATTGAACCACAAAAATAATTGCTGAAAATTAATCGATATTGGGTACAAAAAAAGTATTCAATTGTAAAGAAATAAATAATGAACTGAACAACTTTTCCTTTAAAGTGAACATGTCAACTCACCGATGACGTTGAGATGGCCCGTCACCTCCTTGGAGCCAAAGCTGTTGGTCACCTCGCAGATGTAGTTTCCGCTGTCGTCCAGGCGCATGTCGCTGACCGTCAGGCCGGTGAGACGACGCGTCCAGCGGGAGTCGGCAGGCAGCGGGCGTCCGTCCTTCAGCCAGCGGATGGTGGGGTTTGGGTACCCGGAGGCGATGCAGGGCAGCTCCACGTTATGCCCCGCCTGCACCTCCCCCGACTGGAAACTGTCCAACACTGAGGGGATTGACTCCGTGGGGTCTGGTTGCAGAGGAGCGGCGGGAGAAGGAGGAGCGGCGGGAGAAGGAGGAGCGGCGGGAGAAGGAGGAGCGGCATGAGCGGGAGAAGGAGAGCACCGGCACTGATGTTAACCACACTGACAATGACAATCCTGATATTGTGTTAAGTACAGCACAAGGACAGCGAACTGGAGTGAGTGTCAACGAGACACGTGAGGTGACCACGGCGCCGAAACCAACGCGCCTAATACACACATACACACACTACCACACGGACACAGACACACACACACACAGACATACACAGACACACACAGACACACACAGACATACACAGACACACACAGACACACACACACAAACACGGACACACACACAGGACACACACACAGGACACACACACAGGACACACACACATCTCTTACCCATGACGGAGAGCCGGGCTCCATTGCTCTGCCGTGTCTCCCCGCTGTATTTGTGCTTGGTGATGCAGCGATAAGTAGAAAGGGCGTCCTCCTTCTGGACTTCTGAGATGTACAGGGCCCCGAACGACGTCAGAAAGAAACGATTGCCTGTGAGGCCAAGAGGAGAGGAACATGTCAAACCAAGCAACACTTCGATGGTAGGCCGACACCAGACACACTGCACTCGATTGATGAATTTAAACCATCAAAAACTGGGTATAAATCCTGCAGTGGTGTAACTGCTGCTGTCTCCGGTACACATGCGATATTCATCTGTAGCATGGGGTTCTGTAACAATGCATACAAACTGAGTCTGTTAGAAGACGGAGAGAAGGAGAAAAAGGAGAAAGAAGTGGAGGAGAGGAGAGACAGAAGGAAATCTAAGTGAAAGTGAGAAGAAAAAGGAAGAGAGAAAGAGAGAATGGAGAGTGACAAAGGAAGAATATGAATAAGAGAAAAAAAGAGAGTGAGGGAGGGAGGGAGGGAGGGAGGGAGGAAGAGTGAGGGGTTAGGTCAGTGTTAATATTTAATGCAATGTGTTATTGTAACACTATATTAGTGTCATGTTCATTTCACATCAGTGAGTGCTTGGCTTGCCCCTGATTTATCCACAGGTCGATGAGGCCCGGATCCAACATCAAGCCCTCAGACACAAAGAGTGGATTTCAGTGTTCAGCCCTCCACTCCGTTCATTTCTTCTTCCCTCGGTTAGTTTAAAAAAAGCTGTTTCTTTGTATGTCTGTGCGTGTGTGTGTGTGAGTGTGTGTGTGTGTGTGTGTGTACATTTCAGAATGGACCAAAGGGAAATGTACTGGCTGATTTTTTTTGTAACCACTGTGTTTGCTGGACCAGGTCAACAGCCATGTTTACATCCACTGCAACTTTCATTGCAAGCGTCTCTATGGTTTAATGGCTTGCACAATTCACGCGCCCACACACACACACACACACGCGCAAGTTTGTACAGCTAACCTCATGGGGACCAGAAAATGGAAATTGCATGCTCCCTTGCCCTAATTTTCACTATAACCCTAACCTTAACCCTTACCCTAACCTTAACCTAACCCTAATCTTACCCTAACACTACACCTAACCTTAACCTCCATAAAGTAACATTTATGCCTAAACTTTACCTAGGTGTAATGCCTAACCTTAACCCTAAACTTAACCAACAATGTCTGGACTTTAAAGAAACCCCAATTCTAACTCTAAAATGAATTGTAAGTTTGACCCTGAACATAAATGCTAAGCCAGAAATTGCCTTTTGCCTCATGGGGACCAGCAAAAGGTCCCCATGAGTCCAATTTCTTGTTTACTCTACTCATGGGGACATTTGGTCCTCATGAGTATACTTAGACCTAAAACACACACACACACAGTCTCAGCCTGGCCTTGTGTTTTTGGAGCCACCAGCAAAATGCTGCTAACATTGCGGGAGACGTTTTGACATACTGTACTTCTCGTTTTGACATACTGTACTTCTCGTTTTGATGTACTGTACTTCTCGTTTTGACGTACTGTACTTCTCGTTTTGACATACTGTGCTTCTCGTTTTGAAATACTGGGCTTCTCGTTTTGACATACTGTACTTCTCGTTTTGACATACTGTGCTTCTCGTTTTGACATAATGTACTGCTCGTTTTGACATAATTTACTGCTCGTTTTGACATACTGTACTTCTCGTTTTGACATACAGTGGAGAGAAGAAAAAAAGCTGTTTTACATGAACTTTGGAATTGTGTGGAGATACTGATTAATGATTATCAGACTGATAAATCAGACACTAGTAATTATTGATAGTGGGAAGCTATAATAACTAACCCCAGTACCGTTCTAAAACGTGTTAAATGTGGAACTTGGTTGGGGTCTTTACGTATTTAATTTATTGGGCGGACTAAGTGAAAATGTCATTGGCCCCATTCTGATCGAGCATAAATAGTAGGAAAGAAATAGACAGCGTTTATGTGTGAGTATACAATCTGACACTCTAGGAAAAGTGCCTAGAGCTATGGTCGCAGGTAGTTGGTCAGACACAACTCACTGTTTCTCTATTAGAACTTGCTGCCTTCACTTGTCTCTGTGAGTTTTTAAAGTGTCTGTCTGTGCTTGTGCATATGTTTGATGAAAAATAAGTATCACATAATAAACGTATACACAGTGCTGAGTGTGTGTGTATGTATAAATGTGTGCATAAAGGTGTGTATGTGTGTGTAAGATGTATCTATCATGGGTGTATAAAGGCGTGTGTGTATGAAGGTGCACATAAAGGTGTGTATCAGTGTGTGTATGAGTGCGTAAAAAGGTGTGTCTATCCGTGGGTGTTTGACAGGGTGTATAAATGTGTGTATAAAAGTGTGTATCGGTGTGTGTATGAGCGTATATAAAGGTGTGTGTCCAGGCATTGGCAGAATGAGGGATGGCAATCGATGCGCTTTATGGCTCCACAGCTCCATCCAAAAGAGATTTATTAAATCAGAGACGACAGGCCTGGATCCCCGCCACGCACACGCACGCACGCACGCACGCACGCAGACACACACACCCAAGCAGATTCAAACACAGAACAGCCTACTCACACACACACTCTCACAGACACACAGTCCATCACTCTAACAAGACTCTGACGGGACAGTGATTTGGCTGCTCCTAACTGCCCTCAAAAATGTTCACAAGATACTATAAACCTTCACACAACATTCATATAACATATTATCAATACTGGCTTATATGCTCCGGTCCTAGTACAGTGTTTATTACAACCTGCTTAACATGATTTTAGTTGGGTTCATTAGAACCTGTGTGCGTCCTTTTGTAGCACTGGGTCTTATGTCTGTAGTGCGCTGCATACATGCTATTATATGGACCAGAAATCACTAAAGATGTTTGGCTGGTTGTCTCAAGGAAACTGTATATTTTAGGCAAAGGGGTTATGTTAGGGTAAACTTTAAATTTTTTATCAATTATGGTTTGATGTCAGGTAATATCCGTTTTTCAGGATCTTTTTTCTTTTTTTACAAGAGCCTTCAACTAATTTTAGTTAATGTTGGCTGACGTTAGCTGATGTTTGTAATGGCTCTTTAAATAATCTTGGATTACAGATAATTCTGTCGCAGGATGAGGATACATCAGATGTAATTCTCTTGTACAGGGTTAGGGTGAGGCACATGGTTAGAGGAAGTTAGGTTTAGGGTTAGAAAAAAACATTTCAATAGTAATGTCTTTTTGGTCCTCACAAGTATATCAAAACAAAACCGAATGTGCGAGTGTGTGTCTCTAACTGACTGCTAGGCTGACAAGGCTGTAATTTGCAGGCCTGCCCTATTGTTCCAACCTGGGTATTAAGGCTTACAGGATAATGTGCTCCTTGGTGAGTTGAACCCTCCACAACACCCGCAACACCATGTCACAACACACTGCGTCCTAGCCCTACGTCTAACCAGGACCCAATGGGGATCTGATCCACAGGAGGACACTGCATAGTGAACTCATTACGGAGGATGCCAGGGAGAGAAAACTGATGACTGGAGGGACAGAGGACTATGAACGGAGAAAAAGGAGAAAATTGAGGACAGAATAGAGGACAGGTGGAAAAGGTTGGTGAGGAGATAAAGGGTAAGAGGATGGAAAACGGGGTGACGGAAAAAGGGTGAAGGTATAAAGGGAGAGAAGAGACATGGACTGAGGTTGAATAGGGAGAAAAGGGGGGGGGCAATGATATGAGAAGGGGACTGGACAAGGTGGACCTCTTTTCTACCTCCATCCCTCTCTCCTCCTTCCCTCCTCCATCCCTTTTCCTCTCCACCTCCATCCCTTCTACTTCATCCTTCCTTCTTCTCTCCTCTTCCACCACCCCTCCTCTTCGAACTCCTCGCTCCTTTCTCCTCCTTCTGTCTTCCTTCTTCCCTCCCCCTCCATTCCTCCCTCTTCCTTTCTCCTCATTCCCTCCTCTTTCATACAACCTCCTCCTCTGCTCCTGCTGTTCTCCTCCTTCCATCCCTCCTTCTTTTGCATCCCTCCTCTCCTCCTCCATTCCTCCTCTCCTCCTGCATAGTTAACTAGTATAGTGCTATGGTAACGCTGGTAACGCATGAAGGTAGATACTGTACAGGATGCTGTACTTAACACTATGTTGAGTATGAAGCTTGTATGGATATCCAATGCAATATATATTATGTTCATGTCTTGATCTCCAATCAGCAGCACTGCAGCAAAGAACATTGGCTACCACCACATATTACTGGGTGCTAGCTACGCTACCACTTTATTCCAATGGGAGTTAGCATGTATCGTAGCAGTCCCGTCTTATTAAACGAATAAATGATGGAATAAGTGATTAGAAAACGAGTCATGATGTACTTTACATAGTTCCCTTTGTTGAATCAGATCTTTCCACTGTGCACTAATTATAATGTCTTTCTTCTATCTCCTTGCGGTCTATGACATCTTCACCGGATCTAGAGAATTCAGTAGACATGGACTCCAGAACCTCACCTCCCTGGTACTCCATCCCTCCATCCCTCTCTTTCCATGTTTACCTTGCTTCTCTCTCCCCCTCTCCCTGTTCGTTCGTGTATCCCTGTCTTCTTCAGTTTTATTATCCACAGTGGCAGATGGAGTGAAATATTCATCACCAAGTCACTCTGTTCACGCATTCCTCGGCTGCTCCGTCTTCAGTCCTGTGTCCCTTTTCCCTCCCCCTCTCTCCCCCTTCCTCTCTGTCTTTTTTCTTTCTATAACTCTATCTCCCCCTTCCTCTCTGATTTGTGATCTGATCTGTGTGAAACCCATTGGAGGGGGAGGGGGACACACCTGTCGTTGGAAAGTCTTGCTAGGCCTGAATGGAGAAAGTCCGCGGAGAAGAGAAAGCGCGGACCCTACTAGGAGGAGTGTGGATGGAGACTGATGGGGGGCAAGAGAGAGATGAAGACAAATGGACTACTGGGGGAAAGAGAGAAAGAAACAGAGGGTTGTGGGCCTACAGGCATCACACATATGGACAAACAATTCACTTCTCTCCTTGTATGCAAGCCTTTCCTTTTGGGAGATCAGATCAATTCATGTCTAGTCTGCCTCCAGGAGTTGGTGTGTGTGTATGTGTGTGTGTGGCCCTCTCTATCTGTCTTTGTGTGTGTGTGTGTGTGTGTGTGTGTGTGTGTGTGTGTGCGCGCGCATGTAAACTGGGGGATCAGGTCTTTTGAGGTCCACTCCACGGTGGTAGAGCCTAAAAATCCCCCCCGTCTCCCCCTTTCAGGAGGGCCTATCAGTAATGGACTGCGTCGGGCTTCTTAGCCTGGGGCAAGGTGTCAAGTCGAGTGCAGAATAAAGCTTCTGTTGGATTTGTGCGTATTTGTAGGGCTGAAGTCGCACCCACAAACACACACACCCACAAACACACACGCTCACACACACACTCACATAGAGAGAGGGGTGGGGGTAGTTTAGGATACAGGGAAACACTGGAAGAATGGAGCAAAAAGGCATGGATAAAAATAACCTCATATATATGGCTGCCATTTTCAACAAATCATCTCCAAGTAACAGAGGAGCAAGAAATGAAAAAGCAAGAAAACAAAAAGAAACAGAACAAAACCACAACAGCTCAAGAGAAGTGTTCTGCCACCGCTTGAGGACAGATCAACAACAGATGAACAGCAACAACAACAACAACCGACAACAACCACAGACAAACAGAAATTACAGAGGAAGGGAATTGAAGGTAGACGCATATACATTCTCTAATATTACGGAAATACAACTATATTACATTTTGTTAGGTTTGTTATTTCATTTTAAAACACAGATATTTAAACAAATACACTGTATCGTGACACCGGTTGAAAAAAAATTGAATATGTTGCTTGCATAGATATTCAACCCTCACCAATTTTCATTTAGTCGAGCCACATTTTGCTCCAATAACTGAAGTATTTTGGTACCACATGTACCAGCTTTGCACACAGTGTTGGTGTAATTTTGGCCCATTCTTCTCAGCAGATTTGCTCCAGGTCGTTCTGGTTGGTTGGACAGTGCTTGAAGACAACATTTTCAAATAGTCTTTCAGGTTCTCAGTGGAATTGAACTTAGAACTTTGACTGGGACACTTTTGTTCTACATCAATCCTAAAGTTGGTCTGACGTTGTGCGAGGGATAACTGTGCTGCTGAAACAAGGACCTTTCTCCCATTCTTCAGGGGTTTCCACAATGTAAGTGCTCTTGCGCTATTCACCAGACACATGCTCAATTTGTTCTTAGAATTTAAACAAAATGCCCAGCACAGTGGTTGAATACTTTCATGAAATATTTACATTTTAATTTTGATTACAATTAAATGTTTTTACAGCATTAAACTACTAACTGGAACATTTTATTTTAGAAACCATATCTTCAGGTTTAATACATAAAATAAATTTACCATTTCAAAATCAGTAAAACGAGACAAGAGGTTTGAACACTTTAACAAGGAACTGTATATACAGGTGAGAGACAGGCAGAGAGGGGAAAGGAATGGAAGAGGCCATGTTCCTGGATCACATGCAAATAATGCCACCATAATGCTAACTAGGATTGTTTCATTATTTATTAATGCTCTATCTGTCCTCCTCATTCCCCCTCATCTCTCTCTCCCTCTCTGGCTCTACCCCCTCTTGCCCTCCCTCTTTTCCTGTCCCTCCTCTTCTTCTTCACTTTCTCCTTCCCTCTCTCTGCCTTCCTCCCTGGTGCCAGTCTTTCGCCTGCTCGCTCACTGTTGCTAGGGCCCATGTGGTCACGTGATGGCGGCCGGGTAGGGGGCGCTGCAGTGCCATGGTGTTTTGTGTGTTTCAAGTGGGCATCTTAATGGATTAACAGAATCTGCATTTTACGTGTTGTTGAACGAGTGAATGTAGAACCAACTGAGATATACAGGAGAATGGCAGATGGACAGGAAGATAAATGAGAGCTATATAAATAGCAAAAGCCCAGAACCTTAATACCCTGGTCACCAGAACTGCAATACCCCGGTCACAACAACCTTAGCACCCTGTTCACCAGAACCTTTAAACCCTGATCACAAGAACCTTAAAAATCTAGCTATCAGAAATGTAATACCCAGGTCACCAGAACCTTAACACCCTGGCCATGAGAACCTTAATACCCTGGCCACCAGATCCTTAACACCCTGGCCATGAGAACCTTAATACCCTGGCCACCAGAACCTAAATACCATGGCCATCAGAAACGTAATACCATGGCCACCAGAACCTTAATACCATGGCCATCAGAAACGTAATACCCAGGTCATTAGAACCTCAATACCCTGACCACAAGAACCTCAATACCCTGACCACAAGAACCTCAATACCCTGGCCATCAGAACCTTAATACCCTGGCCATAAGAACCTTAATACCCAGGTCATTAGAACCTCAATACCCTGCCAACAAGAACTGTAAGACCCCGGTCACCAGAACCTTAATACTCTGGCCACCAGAACCATAATACCCTGGCCATCAGAAACATAATACTCAGGTCATGAGAACCTTTATACTCTGGCCACCAGAACCTCAGTACCCAGGCCACCAGAACCTTAATACCCCAGTCACCAGAACCTTAGCACCCCGGTCACCAGAACCTCAATACCCTGGCCACCAGAACCTTAGCACCCTGGTCACCAGAACCTTAATACCCTGGTCACATTTGGGGCTCTACTGTAAAGTCTGTTTTTTTGCCAAATATGTCCTGTCGTTACTGCCAAACAACTCCTTATTTATGTTCCAGTAATCCTTTTCTTCACCCAGGTAAACTTCACTTCTAGATCAGTTAAGTATTCCTTCCTGCCCCCTTTAAGAGATCTGCGGGTTCCTTGGGACTTTGCAGACCTTTTTGTCAGCTCTTTGGTGGGATGAACTGTCCTACATAAATTGTCAGTGGGCAGGAAAGTCTGTAGATTATCCTTAAAATGGTGGAATGATAGACTACCAATTACAAAACAATGTTTCTGTAACCAAATATAGAGAAACAAAATATCTCTTGAACACTTGTTTTTATATGTTCTATAATCTGTCTCTGGTCTTGAGACACCTAAATAAAATATTTGCCTGTATGCTATCATGGTTCAGGTAAAGCACGACAGGTTCTTAAGTCATGCAGTTAGCTATGTATTTCAGTGGCTCTGGTGAACAGTGTCAGTTCAAACGTCTTTCCCCATACACATGTTGACCAGACCATCAGACTACACCAAACCCAGCACCAAAGCTCCCACCTCGCACACATCAGACAATCAGAAACCTTCAAACGGAGCACTCAGGGCAGTAAGTTTCTGCATGAGCCACGACAGACCAAACGAAGCACAAAGACCTAATGTGGAATTCCAGGGAGAACAGTTGGTTAGTGCATCTTCGTCCATCTAGGTCATGCTGGCATTGGTGAAAAATACGGTTCTTTGACCGAGCAATAAAGTCGACCTGAAATGCTCCCATGTCATTGGCTGACAATGAGAATGTGTACACGGGAAAATGAGGTTAAAAAAACCCTTGGACAAGGAATCAAAGAAAATACTTATGTTCACCTGTTGGTAAAAAACGTTGAAAGTAAAATAAAGGCTGGTATTTATAAAACAACAACCAAATGGTTACTGGCAGGATCCAGCTGAACAATGGAGGCAAGAACACAAGCTTAATACATTCGCAGTACTTGTGGTTTGGAGGGTTTACACATATCTTTACAAGGAAGGTATGTGCACTAACAAACGTGCGTGCCTTTGAATTAGCGAGTTCTTGCGTGTGTGTGTGTGTGTGTGTGTGTGCAGTTGAGTAGAGTTGTTGAGGGTGGCCAGTTATTGTCCTCTTTTCTGTTTGTTACCCACTCTCCCATCTCTTTCTCTACCTGCGTCCGCCTGTTTGTTTCCCTCGCTCTCCTCTTCCTCTCCCTGCGACTGTGTGTGTCTTCCTTTTCGTCTGTTAATCTCTCTCTTTCTCCTCTCTGTGTGGGTGTGTTCCTTGTCAGAAAATGTTTCAGGAAGATGACCAGAGAATGGACTTTGTCCCATTGAAGATATCACTTTTTTTAGTATTCTCCTCCAGTTTAGATTTCACAGCCGAGCTTCTCTCAGACTGCTCTTTCATCCTTCAATCTAGTCCTGTCTCCTCGTTCCCTATGACCTATTCCGCCCCCTTCTGTCTCACTATCATCACAATGTTCTTTTCAAATTCAAATCTTCTGTTTAGGAATTCAACTCCTTGCTCATATCTCAGCTCGACTCCCTTTCACCCTCACACCCCTCCTCTATTTCTGTTTCTCTTTCTTTCCCTCTGTCTCTCCACCCAGTTCCATTCATCTGGTATGTTGTCCTACATTTTGCAATGACAATATTAGTGTGCAAGTTTTTGCTGTGCGTGTGTGTATAATGTATTTGTGCATGTCTTTGTGCATAGTATAGCTGTTTGTGTACATTTGCTGACGCATTGATAACACTAGTGAAAAAGCCCTATGTAAAAGACATAACAAACAGAGCACACAGCAGCTATTGGGTAATCCATCATAGTAGCAGCAATTCAAAGAAAATCCCCCTTGCTACAGCTGTTGTGATATACAATCACTTTCTGTCACAGTGTCGGGTCATTTGTGTGTGAAAAGTTTGTATATGTGTGTCTGTGGGTGTTTATGTGTGTGTGTTCTATGTTTACATTGTGTTTCTGTGAAGTGTGTGTGTGTGTTTGTGGTGGTTCACCACATGTAATTTATTCTATTCACTCTTGCAGAAGAGTTGTGTGTTATTAAAGGTGTAGCAGAGTGCTGGGCTATTACACACAGACACCTCATAACCTGAAGGCATCTGCAGGACCCAATGAAAAGGACTGCTAATTGCTGTGCTTCTGAATTTCACAGGACAGAACCTAGGAAAGCTCTGCTGAGAATCCAACCCTTAAATTAGGAACAATGAGTGCCATGTTGTCGAAAGTCCTAAACTAGGTACATTCTTAACCACACCTGCCCACCACTAAACACTCAACCCCACCTACTCACCATTAAACACCCAACCCCACCTACTCACCATTAAACACTCAACCCCACCTACTCACCATTAAACACCCAACCCCACCTACTCACCATTAAACACCCAACCCCACCTACTCACCATTAAACACCCAACCCCACCTACTCACCAGTAAACACTCAACCCCACCTACTCACCATTAAACACCCAACCC
>JACXGJ010014804.1:0-14345 GCA_016801105.1 Esox niger
CTCTGCCTTTACAGCCACTCTGCCTAGCCTATTATCACTCTGCCTTTACAGCCACTCTGCCTAGCCTATTATCACTCTGCCTTTACAGCCACTCTGCCTAGCCTATTATCACTCTGCCTTTACAGCCACTCTGCCTAGCCTATTATCACTCTGCCTTTACAGCCACTCTGCCTAGCCTATTATCACTCTGCCTTTACATCCACTCTGCCTAGCCTATTATCACTCTGCCGATGGGATCAAATGGCTCCACTCTTTTTCGTTCAACCCCATTTCTCTCATTCCTGTTTTTCTCCGTGCCACTCCCATGACAGACTGTTGGTGTTGTTTCTGTTCAAGCTGAAATTTAGCTATAGTCACTGCTTTCATTCACCCAAACACTGGCACATATTTTATCGGGGAAAATCCCCCCAACACCCTTTTTGTCTGTGCCACCCCCTCTTTATCTCCCTCTTGTTCTCTTTCACACACATTTTTCCTCTTCAAACCATGCAGCCTCCCACCCGCTTGCCCACCCTCCATCTCTCCCTCCCTGTCTCCCCCGCTCTCCCTCATCGCTCACCCTCCATCTATCTCTCTCTCTCACTTTCTGCTCTGTTTCTATTTCTCTTTTTGTCAAAGCCTCTCTCTCTGCAGGCCAGACTCTTTCACTCTCTGAATCTCTCCCCGTCAGTTCAGAAGTGTGATGTCGCGCAAAATCCTTTCCTGACGGCCGGTTTTAATGACATATCTCTTCAAACCCCCCCCCCCCCCACTACCACCAAACATCTACGTCTGCCCCCCCCCACGTACACAAAACACAGACGGCATGCACCCCCATTCCGCAGGCAACCCCTTTTGGCGGACTCCTCCTTTGTCTGGCTGGCTGAGTCTACAGAGGCCGTTTGGTCCCAGGGGATTAAAGTGTGTATGCCCACGGAGGGAGGGATGAAAACTAGGGAGAAAGGGAACCGTGTACCACAGTGCTTGTTATGTTTGCTGTTTGGTGACTCTGTGAGAGCGTGAGAGAGGAAGAGAGGACCTCTCTGTCTGCGGCCCACAGCTGCGACGGAGAATGTGCTAATCATTTCGATTTGCTGCGTTTAAAGTTTAGAGAAGTGTTGGGTCCCCATGAGGTATGTTGTGCAACTAACTAACTGTGGCTAGCAAGTTTTTTTTCCCCTTGCATTCTCCTTTGCAATTGTTAGGGTAAAATTGGCTTCCAGTATCATTGGAGAAGTTTTGCGGTTGGGTGGAACTGAGCGGTAATATGCAAAAACATTTGTAATAGTCCTGGTGATCTTCTCTGTGGCTTTCAAATATAATTAGACAGAATAACAGAAATTGGCTTAGCAATTAGCTGGTTGAAGGTTCACAGACACACACCTTTATGCTAAATGCCTGGAGGTTCAGGGAGGCAGAACCCTGCATGTCTTGTATGTTCAGATCTTGTACCTGGTTAATGGTACTATACAGATGAACGGGTGAGAGCAGGAGTGACATGCGGACTGCATGATCCAGCTGACATCAAGGCATTTCGCCCGTCTTTAATGGCACCCTGGTGCTTTGATAGTGAACTGATTGGAACGGTGGCACCATTTACAAGTAGTGCACTGTGAAGCGAATATGATTTTAGAGGCTTCCCTCAAAACAAGGCTTTGTCTAACCACTGGTTGGTTGACATCCTTCAGTCTTAACTGTGGTGATTGGACATGTTTGCTGTTTGCATGGGATGCAATTTGACTGGTGTCAGGAAATTCCTTTTCACATTCTTTTTTGTTTTGTGTGTGTGTGTCCGTATATAAAGTAACCTTACAAATTATTGGCACCTTTTGGTAAAGGAGAGCAAAAAAGGAGAGCAAAAAAAGTAAACATCACTAGTAATGTGCAATATGTCATATGCAATCCACCACCAGTGAAAACATGTCGATCTTTTGCTAAATTAATGGTACAAAATTACTAAGACCCCCAATGATTCTCAAAATGATTAGCAATAATATATATATTTTTTGTAGATCTCAGTTTTGTGGAAATGTATTGCGGCTTCCACAATTTTGTTTCACTGAGGTTAAACCATGTAGTAACAAACCTGCAAAACACGTTAGTCATCGTCACCATGGGGAAAGGCAAAGAACTGCCAAAAAAGAGACCAACGGTTTTAAACCTTCATGAATCCGTGAATCTGTAAAGAAGAAAAACTCACTAGAAACCTACCTCCCTGAAACCAACAGTACCTACCTGTTAGAGGACACGAGTGCACCTGGCCCACAATTGCAGAGAGGAGATGGTCCGGGTGGAAGAAGAATCCAGGGGCCACAGTTGGAAAGTTACTAAACCTGGTGACGTCAGTGTCCAAGTTTCCAAATCTACAATTTCATGCTACGTCCATGCCAATGACCTTTTGACAAGGGTTGCCAGAATTTTGTGCAATGAATGATTGCCAGATATGTAACATGTAGGGTGCGTCATGGCGTCATGGCAACAACAGAACTATAACTTTAGTTACTATGGCCGCAAGCTGTCTGCCTGCAAGACAGTGACCCCAAGCACACATCATGATCCACAAAGAAATAGTTAATTTTATTGCACAGTCAACATTTTGCAATGGCCATTTCTGTGTCTGGAATTTAAATCAATTTCCAATCCGTGGTTTAAATTAAATGGAGCCGTCCACAAGCGCAGGCCGAAGTTTCTTAAGAATCTGGAAATATTCTGAATAGAGGAGTGGTCTTTCCATCTTGTTTAAGAATTTAAATTCTATCTATCTTGATGAACTCCCTTTAATAATTATTAAATACATTTCACATGTTGAGAACGACAGTGTGCGTAACCTGTACTTGTTGATAATTTCACACGGCCTTTTTGCTGTTTCTTGATCAACAGTTCCAATAAGTTTGGAGGAGTCTCTGCGTGCACGTTTGGCTGCTTGCTTATGTGTTTGTGCTCACGCACCCGAGAGTGTCGTGACTAGGAGAGGTTGAGTGGGGGAAGGGTCGGAGGGAGTCAGGGTTGGGCCGGGTCTCTGTGAATGTGTTTGATGTACTGTAATAACTTGGGCCGGTATGTGCGTGTGGAGCTCTGTCCCTGGGAACTCCTCACCCTGGAGACACTGGGAAACAAGTTTAATGGACAACTTCCCACTCCTTATCGCCTCTGTCTCACTCCGCCCCCCGCTCCCCTGTGTGTTGTCCCTGTAAACGTCTCTGTCTGATCCACAGACTCATTTGTCTGTTCTTTTCTCTCATTTCTAATTAATTGTAATCCATGTAGTGTTGATGTTCTGTGTCTGCGGGATAATTTTCTTGCTGTTGCAAACTGGCTCAAATCGAGACACAGCATTTGTATGTCATTGAGTCCGCCTCTGAAACTGATCTGAAATTCTTTCCTCAAGCAGTTAGTTTCTCCACCCACTTTCATTTTGCTCTATTCTATCACTAGTTTGAGTGACAGGTATTGACATTGATTCTGTTAGTTCAATTAGAATAAGACATGCCTGAATGGAGATAAAATAAGTTGATGTGATTTGACGGAGGGTGTAATGAGCAACTCCTGTTGTTCAAGATGGAATTTGGTCATTCAATCTCAAATTGAAAAGGACAATAAACACTAATGTTGTGAATTACAAAGTTCCGAATGTTTATTCCTTACTTTTAGTACTGTTGCTCTGCCAAACTGTATGCCCTGATTATCTTATTCACCTTTCCCCGCATTAGCTACGGCCCTGTCTGTCAACACATAGAAAGCTACGTGGATGAGGTTTCTTAACTACATTTGAAATTCTTTCTTTCTGCACAAGACAGATAGCCAAGATGGTACTCCAATGCAATGTCTGTAAACCAACAGTTCATTACAAATGACTGTTTTGAACTAGCACTTTTGCAATGTGTTTATACCTGCAGCAAAGTTGTTTATCCCAGAGAAAATAACCGTATGTTGTCATGTTAATATCCAGACTTGTTCACTTACTATACATTTTGTTGTGTTATAGACTGGCTTGGAATTTTGTCATTTTAGGGGCAAGGTCATTTTGGCCTTTGTTATCACAAAAATGTTTTGGGCACAAAGGCCTTGAGTAAAATAAAAGGATTTGGAGATTACAAATAAGCAACTTGAATTGTTGATAAGAATAAAACATGCATGACATGAAAACATTTACAATATTCACTTTTTCATATAATATTTGGAATAATAACTTATATGTTTTTTCAACATAAAAAGTTTACTTATCATGTTTTAATCCTTTAAATAACATCTACTTCTCCCGCAAAATGTTTATAGATATTGGAATCTGTTTCATTTCAGAGGTTTTAGTCGGCAGCGTTTACATGACATAAAACAGGCCACGGTATTGATAGTTATGTAACTAAGGCTAGCTAGCCAGAAGAATAACATTACCTCAGTTACCCAAAAGAAAACCTCAAAATACCATTAACATCACAATCACCTGCGCTAATGAGTACGACCTAAATAAACAAATATAGTGACTTATTTGTGCACGGAGCAAGTAATTTAGTTGTTTATTCTTTCACCCGAAACGCTGCCAAGGCGAGTAATTTCAGAGCTAATGTTACTTCTCTGAGCTTTCAGTAAGCGTTCAGGTGTATTCTCCCGCTCGGACTTTTCCACCTCCCAGTTCCTCATGAACGCACTTTCCAAAACAGGTTTTATTCAGGTAGGCACTAAATAAGTCAGCTATCTATCGATATCTAACTAGCTTGCTTACATGATTGTAGTCCGTTCTTGTGGTTGTTCTCAGTTGCGAGCTACAAATAAATTTACGAACAAACTGCTGACCGTGAGATTTTGACAGTAGCAGGGGCACTAAAGCCATGGTGGCCGTACGGCGTGCAATGATTTTCGGGGCATCACGGCTAAAGCCAAGGGCAACGACAGCCATAGCCGTCGTAGAATTCTGACGCTGGTTATTGACTTAATTTATAATTAGTATAAAATATGTTATTGCCATCAGTTTACGCTCAAAACAATATAATGACAACTGAAACATGTTTTTCAAAATGTTGTCCCGATTTTTCCCTCTGTTCCAGTTATAACTAAACTAGGTCCAATAAGTAATAAATATTATATTTGTGGTATTTCTATCCTCACCCATCCAAACCTCCCAATCACACATAGTACGTCAAACTAAGAATGTCCAACTGAATAGGGTGTTCTTGGAAATGAAGGATTTTAATATTAATGAATATTACGTGTACAGTTCACTGGAAAGTTATTTGCATGTTGCTATACTAGCTTGTAGAATACTAATGGATTATTGATGTTTTCTTCACAGGATTTACTTGAAGGAGATTCACCTTAACGCTTTGAAAGACAGGATTATCTACAAGAGGAAGAAGAGGCCACATCCTCTCTCAGCATACCTC
Organism: Esox niger; assembly: GCA_016801105.1. NCBI lineage: Eukaryota > Metazoa > Chordata > Actinopteri > Esociformes > Esocidae > Esox > Esox niger. The sequence goes on from JACXGJ010014804.1 coordinate 5,358, forward strand.
TTCCAGTGACTTAAAAGACTCTCTTCTGTCTGTGTGTGTGTGTCTGTGTGTGTATATAAGGTTCTTTGCGGTGAGGATTTGTTGAGGTGCCTATTGAAACAAGGTCCCTCTGAAGGTGCCGAGGAATGGCTATGTTCTATAGGACATGGAGAGAAGGATACTGAGGACAGACGGCTAGTGTTGAAGCGGAGACCATAAAGATTGTTCTGCATTTTGTCTTTATGCCTCTGTAAAGACTCTCAGGAGAGGAGAGCAAAGGAGGACGAGAGGAGGGAGGGAAACTACTTCAGAGGCCGGGTCCAGCCCCATAGGCACCAGCAACACTGGAAGAACAGCTGTCTGAGAACCTAGAAGGTGGGTAAGAGGAGGACCACAGAACAAGAGGAGAGACGGGGACTGAAGGAGAACCAGAGGGTCTGAGGAGGAGGAGGGGGAGGAGGAGAGGACGGGGAGGAAAAGGAGGAGGAGGCGCGTCCCTATGGCAACAGACCCTGGAGAACCAACAGGGACGGAGGAGTCCTCTGACAAACCTGATGGAGAGCAGGAGGAACAGGAGGGCGGTGGGAGGGAGAGGACACACAGCGCCCCCTCCGACTTCCCCTCTTCCCAGACTGAGGAAAGGAGGGCTGCGGAGGGAGTTGGATCTGCAGGAGGAACCGGAGGAGGACGAGGCAGACGGGGGCAAGGAGAGTCAGAGGACAGGGACAGCGAGGGGGAACACGCGCCTCTGTTCAGACCGATCTCCTTCTCCACGCCTACATCGCCGGCTGCGGCCCTGGTGGCTTCAGGATCAGGAGGTCACGGGCCTCGGCTGAGGAGAGAGAAACGTTTCTTCAGGAAGAGTGTGGAGATCTGCGAGGAGGAGGATGAGGCGACGGTGGACGCTCCGGAGGCCTCCCACTCTGCTCCCCACCTGGACTCTGTCTTCAACCTCGGTGGCGCCCAGGCCTCCGCAGCCACGACCGCCTCCGCCACCGCAGCGCTGGGTCACGACCTGGACCACCGCGACCCCTCCAGCCCTAGCAACACCCAGGACGCCGGGGCCAAGGAGGCCCCGTCGTCCGCCCCAGCCCAGACGGGGAAGGAGAGGGACAGGGAGCAGGAGGAGGAGGCGGAGATGAAGGCCGTGGCCACCTCGCCAGGGGGGAGGTTTCTGAAGTTTGACATTGAGCTGGGGAGGGGGGCCTTTAAGACCGTCTACAAAGGGTTAGACACAGAGACCTGGGTGGAAGTGGCCTGGTGTGAACTGCAGGTAAGAACAATTCTCTTATTTCTATGCCCTCCCTGCCTTCCAGAGCATTCTGCCCATCCCAAACACACTGTACTGGCATGGATGTGTTGTTTTCAGCATGACTCCAGACACTATGGCAGATGTATAACCAGGCCAGATCTTAAGCAGGCCATCGTAGGACTGACCCATGATTTAAAACCAATGTTTCGATTTTTTGTTAATTATAGGAAAAAAGCTCACGTAATTGATTTCTGGTTCGTGATTTGAGACACACCCACGTTTTGATTTCTGGTTTGTGATTTGAGAAACACCCACGTCTTGATTATCGGTTTACCACAACAATATAGTGGCCTGTATATCTGTTTTGTCTCTAGAGATGACTTGGACAGTGATAACAATCAAGGGCCACAATATAGTGTTTTCAGTAGCCTGCTGGGTAAAGTCTTAAGCTATTAGTTTTGTATTGACTTATTGATTTACGAAGACCATAATGCATAAGTGAAGACAGACACCGCTTCCCAGGAGTCCCCTCAGAAGCTTCTGTCTTTGCTAGAAAAATATCCATCTGCTCTTCAGATGGCGTGGTTCATAATCCCTGTTGCACGTTAGAAATCAAGGGAGAATTATTTTACCAGAAAATATACAATGAAAAAATGTACAAAATCGACAGCCAACTTAACACTTAAACATGAAGTAATAGACCCCCATCTCTAGCCAAGAAACCTCTTTTCCCCTCCCAAACACATTAAACTATTTTTGTCACACAGCTGAGCTATTTTGTGTCACCTCCCTTCTCTCGTCCAGGCTTATATTTTCCAGACTGTTCCGTTCTGGCAGTATGCCCCACTCTTCCGATGTAGTCCTTCCAGTGAGGGGATGTAATAGTTAATTACACAGTGTGCATGTGGAATGTCCAGTCCCCTTGACGTCGACGGCTAACTGTACAGTGTGAGACGGCTAACTGTACAATGTGAGACGGCTAACTGTACAGTGTGAGATTTGAGCTTGAGCTTGAACCTGTTCTGCGACCCCAGACGTTTGTTCTGACTCATTTGTCCATGCAGTGGAATGTGAGTGATTCCAAGGTTTCTGATCAACAGCGCCAGTCAAAACACAACGGAACATTACATATGCTGCAAGTGTGAGCCTGAAGACATTTCTGGATGGCTTGTTCAGAACCTACACCAGATAGCAGTCGTTGTGTGTGGAGGGTATGAAGATATGTTTGAGTATTTATTTATTGACTGCACATTGAAAAATGTAAACAGGAAGTATAGAAATGTTTGTCCATATTTATGTATTTCCATACATTTTTCAATAGTTGGTCCTGTGCAGAGGAAGTATAGTTTATTAATATAGTTAGTGTGTGAGAGAGAGAAAAATGCCAAAGCCAGCGAGACATACGCACAGGAATAGGTGCTTTTTCCCACCCAGGTTGGGTTAAAATAAGGATAAATGAGGAAACCGTATGCAGGAAGACATGAATGAAGCAATATGATTGGTTGGTGGGTTAGTAATACACTACACCTGAAAGGTTAGGAATGTGCAGACTGCCGAGGCAGGAGAGATGTCAATGCTCAAGCCTGAACGTTCCATCAAATCATATGATGGCATCATTTATCGTCCTGTGAAGGCACTGTGGACGGACATCTTTCCAGTAGTATTCCTGCTCCGTTTCTGTTCCGTTCCATTTAAAATTATTTTCTATGTCGTTAATCACCCACTTCTCCCACTATTATTTAGCTCTATCACTTTAAAAGAATTTGTGCTGCAGAGCCCAGGGCTTTTGTGTATGTTCCTGGGCAGTGAACTATATTGAACAGTAAAAAGAGTCATACACTTTATTTATGAATTATTAAGTTAAAATCTTAAATGGCATGTGAGAAAGTAATGGACAGGGATGAGCTTAAGGTTAGTGGACAAAAAAAAACATACTGTTGAAATGAGAAGAAAACTTGCCAAGTAGTTGACATTAAGATAATTGATGCTAAATGTATGCAATCAATAATGTATGTAATTTGCTCTGGATAGAAGTGTCAGCTAAATGAATCTGATGTAAACAAGAGAAAGAATGAGAAGCGCATTAAAGTAAGAGGAAAGTAAAGATGCAAAATACTAAAGATTGCTGTACTTTGTGTAAGAGGTGAAAACTAATGGCCATGGTAGATTGTACAGGTAGAGAAACAGGGTCTTTCAGAATGTCTGCCTCTACGCTCTTCACTGTAATGTAGTCTACCTGAAGACATAAAAGTGTAAATAAATCTGATTCTGGACCCTCACAAAGCAGCTCGTTATTTAATGACACAGTAACGACACGGTAACGACCAATGACGTCAACTGGTGCGTGGGCTTAGCTGGTGGGAGAGAGCTGGAAAATGGAAGAAAATAAAATCGTCTCACTCGATGCTTGGAGTCACAAAAGAGGAGCTGTGTTATGTGGCAAGCTGATTTGTTTGGTGTCTTTGTGTGCGGAAAGGTTAGCCTGGCTAGTCCGGCCCAGGTCAGTTATGGGTTGGCACTGGAACTAAGGCGACTCAGCAGCCTTGTCCAATTGTTGTATCCACGTCCCAAATGTCTTCCTGTTTCGTGCTCTACTTTGGACACGGACCAATTGAAGCATCTCATGGGGGACGCCGGGGACAGTTTGGGGCACATGATGTGGTGGAGCCCTTTTCTTCATTTAAAGGCACAGGGTTTGGAGTTTTTACTTTGGCAAGGCTACGGTTAGCGCGTTGTCCACCACGAATGACGTACAGTCCCCAGTAGATCTTATCGGCACATTTTATTTCTTGGGTACTGAATTCCCACAGACTTTAGATAAAAGTTGGTGAAGTATAGGACCTTACAAAGTTAGCATTTTTTATTTCTCAACAATCAGTATAATTTTCTAAATGCCAGAACTCTGTTTAGTTCAATTTGGGCCAGTGATGTCTGAGCAATTGTATGTGACATACTTATGAGCTCACATACTGAGAAAATGTCTCCTCCCCCATGTCATAGTAGAGTACCGTTACTCCCTGTATTGAATGAATTGAAACTGACCCCTAACCCTGTGCTGAAACAGCTTATAAGTCTAACAAGCTCTATTGAACCATTCCGGCTTCTCCTCTGTTCTCTTAATAGCACTGGCTGTTTAAAAATCCTATTTTTCGACTACATTCGGACAGTTTGAGTGTAGAAGTAGCGATTCATGAAACGTAACAAGGACCTTTCCCCTGTCTCCACAGGGACACATGCAGACAGCCTAGATTATAGCGTTAAGAGGTTTTTAACAAATGGCTTTTAGGACTAACTATCTGTGCTGTATTCCTCCACCTTTTAGTTCTGTCCCATCAGATTTCAGGGTGAACCACCACCTCCGTTTCCTTCCATTTTTCAGCTGTGTAGCTCTGTCCCAACTGTATTAGAGATTAACAAACAGCTTTTAGTGGCCGAGGGTGGCGGGCAGCATAAGCCGTTGCCTCCAGAGCGCGTATTGGTTAGAATATGTACCACTGCTCTTTTTGCAAAACTCTCCCTTTCTGTTTTCAATAAAGAATATCTTAACTAATATATATATATATATATATATATTACTTTTTTTAGGGCTAACCCTTCTACCTTTCAGCTTTGTGGCTTTTTTACAGGTTAACAGACTGCTTTTTAGTTTAACAACCGCTATGGCATTCCTGTGTCGTTCAGCTCTGTCCCCATGTCTCTTGACTTACATCGGCCCCACCATACAAACGACCTCTCTGGTTCACATCACTTAGTGTTACCACTCATACTGCAGCGACCATCTGAGGCAGCTAGCTGAATCCAACCATACCCAAGCACTTAGGGCTTAGCCAGACAGCCTCACTTTTATAGTAATGAGAGAGAGGCAGTGTGCTTTCTCATGTGGGGGGACTGAAAGTAGTCTCCATGTAAAAATGCAGTGTCACTACGTTTTGACAATGCTGTTTTCAAGGGTGGTTAACAGTGTTACTGTACCATCAAAGAGAGAATCGTGCAGTATTCACCTCACGACCAGGGGGCATGCAATTAGTTGCGATCGTCTTCGCAATTTTGTACCCTAACTTGTCGGATATGTTAGCTGTACAGTGAGAAAAAGGATGGGAAAAAGTTAAACAAGCCCGACAAGCCCCTGAGTGGTACATAGGTCTAAATCAGTTTAGACGGGCTGATTTGGGCCCCAGTCGTTGCATGTGGTGGATGAATCTCAGAGCTGGCACCTTTGAATCAACTGGTCAACCAGTTATCAAGCCCTTGGATGCTTGTTTCGGGTGAGGCAGTGAAAAAAAATTGTAAGACAGCAGGGGGTGCCCAGGAGAGGATCGAGATCATCTGGTCTAAATTACTGCCCCGAAGTGCTGCTGTGTCCTTATGGTCTAGCATTGGACTCGTGGTGGTGAATAACAGTTGGACGGGCGGATGTCGGTGGGGCCGACTTGTCAAGTTGGGCTCCGGTGCCTCCCTCTGGTATGTTTTGGTGCCTGCATGCTCAGTTGTGGTTGGTGGCCGGAAACCTCCTGGTTGAACGAGCGGTTAGCCAGGAAGAGGAGTGGCTTAGTGGTGAGGGTGAGGGGATTGGCTTAGCGGTGACATAGGAAGGGGAGTGGCTTATCTGTGACATAGGAAGGGGAGTGGCATGGTTCGATGTGCGTCGGAGGGCATGTTTTGAGCACCTGCTGTGGACTTGCTGGGATGAAGCAAGGGACATAATCACAAATGGGAAATCTTGAAAAAATTATGAGGGTAAACATTTTTGTTTTTAATTAGTATCATATAAAACAAACCCTGTGAGTGAAGGAGAGGCTAGAGACACACATAGGCTAGAGACACACATAGGCTAGACACACACAGAGGCTAGACACACACAGAGGCTAGACACACACAGAGGCTACAGACAGATAGAGGCTACAGACAGATAGAGGCTACAGACAGATAGAGGCTACAGACAGATAGAGGCTACAGACACACGGAGGCTAGAGACACACGGAGGCTAGAGACACACGCAGGCTAGAGACACACGCAGGCTAGAGACACACGGAGGCTAGAGACACACGGAGGCTAGAGACACACGGAGGCTAGAGACACACGGAGGCTAGAGACACACAGAGGCTAGAGACACACAGAGGGAGACAGAGACAGAGAGGCAGAGAGAGGCTAGAGACACACAGAGGCTAGAGACACACAGAGGGAGACAGAGACAGAGAGGCAGAGGCAGAGAGAGGCAGATAGATATAGTAACAGAGGGAAACAGAGGCAGAGGGGAAGGGAAGGGGAGAGAGAGAAAGTGAGAGAGATAGAAAGGAAGAATGACAGACCGATGAGCCAAACTGGGTATTACTATGGCATCTCTCCCAGAGTAGCCCAGTGGCTAAAGCTAACCTAACACACCCGGATGGAGTTACAGGCACATGTTATACAGTCAATTTATCTGGTTTGTTTACAATGAGAGATACTGAGATGGATGGATGGATGGAGCAATGGAAGCAGAGGATGGGCAGTCGGGAGGGAGAGTTAGAGAGAGAGAGAGAGGGAGGGAGGGAGGGAGAGGTAGAGAGAGGGAGGCTTGGGTACCGAGTGGGAGGGAGGGAGGGAGAGGTAGAGAGAGGGAGGGAGGGAGGGAGAGGTAGAGAGAGGGAGGCTTGGGTACCGAGTGGGAGGGAGCGGTAGAGAGAGGGAGGGAGAGGTAGAGAGTGGGAGGGAGAGGTAGAGACACAGAGAGGGGCAGAATGACAGACTGATGAGCCAAACTGAGGATTAACATGGCTCTGCTCCCAGAGTGACAGAGTGTGTCTAATTCTAACTTAACACGCACACACACACATTTTAAATGCTTTTTTTGGAGCCCACAAATCAACTGTACTCTTATTAAAGGACTTCAAATATTTGTTTTAAGGTCACACACACACACACACACACGCACACCCAGATCTGCATGCTGTCCATCCTTTCTTACCTGCCACCTTCTGCTCTTCATACCTCAGTTATGGGGTGGATGATGATGATGATGATGATGGTGAGGCAATTAAAGCAATAACAAAGACACACACACACACACACACACCTAATGTGTAGAGTAGTATGTGTGCACACTGTGTGTTGTGTGTGTGTTGCTCTCCACCACCCACCAGGAGAGGCAGGGATTAGCTGTGTTAATGCAGCTTGAGAAGGACCAGGTGAGAGAAGTTCTCAGACGACCTGTGTCTTTCACTCCGTTGTCCCTCCCACATCTAACGTTCCCTGTGGAAAGGACAAGGCTGTGTTTCCACCATGCTATCACTTCAGCTGTAAACCTCTAATTTACCACGTTCACCCCCCCTCTCCCTCCCCCACCATCCCTCTCCATCCAGCCCTTCCTCGCTCATCTCCCTCTCTCTCCCCTCTCTCCCTTTGTCAGTGAGGGATGTAACCCAGAGGGGTCCGGGGAGTTAATTACAGTGTCAGACAGGAACAAAAACCCTGCACAGACAGCACAACTAACTGGTCTGGGGCGGTCTGGGCGCAGGCAGGACACACAACACACCAACCCTCTGAGCCAACACCAGCCTGACCAAATCCAGCCCAGCCCAGATCCTGTGTGTGTGTGTGTGTGTGTGTAATGAGCCAGGTGGACAGGGTTGGGGAGGGCTGGGTGTAGCTAGACTAGAGAGTTTGTTGGAGCAGAAGTAACCTGTCCAGTGATGACCGGATCTGACCAGTCAGTGGATAGAACATCATTTAGGGCCGCTTTACTGCAGTGAAATGTTGCTGAGGGGCCTGTTGTAGCCATGAGAAAATCATTAGGGTGCAGGATTGATTTAAAGTGTCTCCTTAGGAACAGCAGCCAGCCAAGACTGCCTGGCGCTTTGAGGATTCACCTTAGTATTTATGTCCTGTTCACACATACAAGAGCTAGCGCTATCTGTAAAGACCCACGCAGAAACGTCTACTGTAGTACACATGGCATTTCTCTAAAGACCCACACAGAAACATCTACTGTAGTACACATGGCATTTCTCTAAAGACCCAAGCAGAAACATCTACTGTAGTACACATGGTATATCTGTGACGAACTAAGCGAGATTTGATTCTGTGTACTCTAGATTATGGACAACAATCTTGAGGTAAAATTGGACAACAATCTATTTAAAATTGCTATTATGTTATGTGCGTGCGTTTATGATAACCCAGGTAAACTCTATGAAGGAGACTTGTCTTTGTTGTATTAAAGACAAAGAGTAAAAGTCAAACACCCCCAGTGAGATAATTTGTTAGCACTGAACATTTTCATATCTGACGTGGATGAAAGGCAGATCTTTAACTATTTTGTTAGTATAAAAGAGCCCTTATTGTCCAATGTAATATTATATTGTATGTTTAAGTCATTTAAAAGGCTCTGTTACACAGAGAGACTTGCAGTAGGCAGAGCAGAAGTTTTCTGGGCACCCAGTGGTAATTGAGTCATTGCAAAAACCAAGCTTTACAAATTGATCTACACTGGATCTTGGATGTCTTGTGCAATCAGCTCAGACCCTCTCGATGGGAAAACAGACCATCTATTGGATTAGAGTCAAAGATCAAAGGTGAAACACCCTGATGGGTGACATATGGTATCATCTCTACTGGATTATAGCAGATAATGCTGTCTCAGTCAGAGGTCGGCAACATGATAATCCCACAGCACTGTCCTTCAGGGGCTCCACTGGTTTATAGACTGTTGGTAGTCTACTCTAAAGAGACATGCAGTCAGAGGTCTACCCTAAAGAGACACGCAGTCAGAGGTCTAC
>JACXGJ010014805.1:0-14341 GCA_016801105.1 Esox niger
GTGCCCTGGATGTGCATCCCACAAATCTCCATCAACTGCAAGATGCTATCCTATCAATATGGGCCAACATTTCTAAAGAATGCTTTCAGCACCTTGTTGAATCAATGCCACATAGAATTAAGGCAGTTCTGAAGGCGAAAGGGGGTCAAACACAGTATTAGTATGGTGTTCCTAATAATCCTTTAGGTGAGTGTACGTCATTCTGTAAGGAGCTTTGTGATGCAACACTACTGTCAGTTTTTTCTTTTCTTTTATATAATATTTAGCAATTTGACAAGATGCAAGCTAGTTAGCTTATTCATTACCATGGTGTAGATGCCAGATAACCAGTGCTTGACAGAACAACATTCCGGTATTTCAAATTTTAGGCAAACAACGTTCCAGTTCCTTTGTTAGGCAAAGGAGCCATCTGGGACTTCTGGGATAGGCTAATTTAATGGAACAAGCCTTATTAACACATTATTTTTGATGAACCTAGTCTATCCTAGTCAGTTCCTGTACTTATTTTATCCCAGATCAAGCTATTTAGACAACATTACGTAACTAGCTTGCAATCTGAAATGTTAAAAGTAGTTGAATAGAAAAGGCAGGCAGAGATGGGTTGGCCTCAGCCCTTTATTGTTACTGAATTGTTGAAAACATGGCTAAAGGCCAAGGCTTATAAATTATATGTTACCTGATTTTGCAATTAGAGTCTTACTCACCAGTGTTGCATATTTGTACCAATGAAATGTAATTTGCATACAGTATGTATGCAAATGTAACGTTTTTATATATTTGCATTTATGTCAAGATATTGAGTCAGTCATTTCATTCAGATATCCAGAATAAAAACCACACATAGTATTTTGAGACTACAATCGCTCCACTGCTCCAGGGTACTGAGTGATAAGACCTTGACTACACTACATCTTCACAGCCTACCGCATTCAATCTATTTCCATAAAATGTAATACATTTTGTACATGCTCTGTTTTCTTCAATCCCTAATAAACCAATGTTGGTTTTCAACTTGATAACCGCTGATTCATAGCTTCATTATGGATTCATCTGTTTTGTTTGGAACCGATACATGCAGTGATAATAATCTTTTTTTGTCAGATTATCATCTCTTGTTTAGGGTACTATGTGCATTGACAAAAAAACGGGGGTTGAAAGTAAATCACTGTAATGCTGTAATAACATTAGAAGTTATGACGTATGGACGATTAACATGTAAACAGAGGACACCCATGAAGGAAAAAGTCACTAGACCATATATTTCCTTGCCATGTTTATGCTTGCTGGCTTTGAGCTGAACAGTTTTAGCTATGTTGCAACCCTAACTGTCATGAGTTACTGTTTACTAGCCCCAGGATTAATTGATTATTATGACACACCTTGTGTACAAGGGTAATTTTAAAAGTACTGAAAGGATATCTGAACAATTTTACCAGCTTGGGGCGCAATCTTGAAGTCTTAATGAACAGCCGCTTTAATAACAACTATTTAAAACCCCTGAAAGAAAGATTTCCAGACACATTAGTCTAGGACTTAGACAGACAAACATGAAGGCATCTCTTCAATTCACACCACAGGTTTTTAAGTTGATTCACTGACATGGCCATTGCTAAGTTTAGATTTTTTCATTTTTTTGTGGATGTTAATGGGTGAAGGATTTTCCTTTTAGAGATCCATTTGCAGGCAATGTCCATCCTCCTAGCAGAGGCAAACAGGTTTCTGTGTCACGGTTGAGGTGAGGCAGGACACAAGGCATAGAGCGGTAGAACATCCTTTTAATGGTTTTTCCCAAAACAAAACAACAAAAGGAGTGTATAACCATGAACTGAGGAGCAGCATAACACAATGCTAAATACAAAAAAAGACCAACTGAAATGCAAACAGAACAACTTAAATAGGGTCCCCAATTAGAGACAATGAGACCCAGCTGCCTCTAATCAGGGAAAACAGAAAACAGGTCCTGACTGTGGCCCCGAGGCGCATGGAGATTTCTAGAGGCACCCAGCGAGGACCTGACAGTAACTTTCCCAAGGTGTGGGCTCACGACGACATCCAAGACAGATAGAACGGGGCATCAGTTGGCAGCATTGGCCCCAGAGCAGGATGTGGTGCCCATACAGCAGGTGGCGCTGGGACAGCAGGTGGCGACCAGATAGTAGGGGAATCCCTGTTTTTTTCCCCTTGCTTCCCAAACCATCCAAGATAAAGTTGTTTCTTTGATGTCTGCATGAATGTAGAAAGGTGACAGGTTCCTCTGGATCTGGGTTGAGTATGCCGCGGGACGTATAGACCAACACTAACTATGTATTTGCAGATGTTCCCAACCATTTTTCCCATGGCCTGCTTTTGTCAGTAGTGGCAGACTAACATAGTATAAGATGACTTCTCCAGCAAAAACATTTATATTCTGACTGGATGGACAGGCACGTTGTGAAGATGGAAACAAGATCAAATAATGTACTTAACAAACTACAAACATTCATCAATCACTGCTTCAGATATCTTCTGGAAGTCCACTGGCCAGATACCATCAGTAACATCAAGCTGTGGGAAACTACAAACAACAACTATTAGAACAACATCAACAAGAGGAAGTGAAGCTGGGTAGTACACACACTTGAAAAAACAATAAGCCAATCAAAAACAGACCCTAACATGGAAACCACAAGGAAAGCACAACAGAGGAAGACACAGAACCACTTGAAGTACTGTACAAGACATGAAGGCAGAAGAGCAAACATTGCACCTGCTGAGGTGGAAGGACCCAGAACAAAAGGATTAGTGAAAAGTCATTGATGGCCTAAGTCAAGGAATACAATGGCCTAAGTAAATTATAAACTAAATAATTTCATATTTACGTGTAAATGTGCAACATTTAAATCTCATAATCATCAATAAGCCCACGAAAGATCTTGATATAGAACAAGTCAGTAAGTAACATCAGTGCCATAAGCAAGACTAACATATAATATGAATTGCACCATCTGCTGAATGATCAAAATCAAGCTCACTGGAGTGTTGTTCAATATTAGAATACTTGTTGGTATGCAGTGCACACCGAGTACCTATTGTGGTCATTAAATTGATGTTTGTCTTGTGAGCTCATTGATCCTGTAAGTGATCAATTGCCAAGTGGCTACAAAAAAATAAGAATTATAATCAAACATAATTACATTGTACATTTGTAAGTTATACTCATGTGGATGTTCTTGTTTCATGTAAAAGTTACTGCATTGTATCAGAATAAACACAGAAGCATTTCGCTACACCCACAACATCTCATGGGCATGCATCTGATACAAATTTAACACTTGACAAATGGCTTAAAAACATGAGCTTACATAAAACCAATGCACCACATGGAATAAAAAAATACTTTTCTAATGTTTGCCAGCAGATGGATCATGCAGTTTTACCAGAAATTGCCTCATGTAACGTTAATTGTGACATGTGGGTCTGGTTGGTGGTCTGCCTAATGCACTATGAGCAATTGGGTCCGAGTCAATTGTCACTCTCCACTAGGTATAATTCAGAGCTAATACATATAAATTGGCTGGTTAACTCACTGACTTTCACTCTAAAGATTGTGGGTTTGACTCAATGGAGCTGCCATCTATTTTTTAAGCCTTTACTAACCCATAACCCTTAACTTTACCATTCAGCACCTACATACCTAATATTAACCTAAAAACATAACCCAAACCATAATACTTATCCATAATACCTAAACTGTATGTTGATAACCTAAGGTTTTCACTTCATCTAGACACATTTCTAAGTAAAAATTCTACATATAGATGATTATCTAGATGATTATCTCACTGTGGACCAATTTGAACACTAGTTTGAGCTATATATTCTGTATTAATTAAACCTCATACTGTATCTGAGACACAGAACCTTGTTAAAAGAAATGCACATTAATAGGATGCCATAGGTCTCAAATGTATAAAATGTTCATCATCTCTGTCCTCAGTCACCGCTGAGGACATTCCCTAGTCAGAATTCTGGCCACTGCTTTGGCATCCTAAATGAATATGTGATAATCCCCATTGCATTTCAGATTCAGGATCGTGTGACATAGGACAACCTGGTTTCTTTGGAATATGTAGACTATTTTACGTAAAGCCATGGAATTCAATTTTGTATAAAATGTTACCTTATATTAGGTTACATTACAATGCGCTACCAAAACGCAAAATACATAACAAATTTGCCAAATGTAACATATGTTACGAACACTATTAAAATGAATCATATATTACAAATGTTAGAAAAACGTATCATATGTTACAAACGGTATGAAAATGTATGCTATGTTACAAACACTACTACAATGTATCACACATTATGAATACGCACAAAACATCCAAGCCGTGTTTTAAGCCGACGACATTTAATTCTGCAGACAGGCTTCCTACACACTGCTCCATACAGGGATAACAGATATGGAGGAAGAGTAATGGCCCTACCAAGATTGCTACAATATGCAAAAAATGCATTTGAATATTACAGATAATGTTATGTAGCACAGCAATGGGATTATGGTTAAGGTTTGGGGTATGGTTAGAAAACTAAAAAGATTAGGTTAAGGTTTGGGTTAATGTTAGGTAGCACAGTACATGGGTTAAGGTTTGGGTTATTTTTTGGGTTATGGTAAGAAAATCACATGTAACATATTGACCGTGTAGCACCACTGCTCTAACAGCAAGTTCCTATTTGGAGCAGTGGAGAGTGCACCTGTATATGGTGCTGAAGGACGTGTGTTTGAAACAAAGCCTGCAAATTTTTTCTGGATTATTACTCTAACATTATTTTACCTAACGAAATGCATCATACTGTCACGCAATGGCTGGGAAGGCAGGACAAAACCATAGAGGATGCCCTGGGCAAATGTCGTTTACTGAAGTTTCAACTGAAGATAAATACAAAAAGATACAAACATCAGGAACAGGCAACAGAACCAACACACTAAGGACCATGACCAACAAGAAACACTGGGGAAGGAGGAACTTAAATAGAGACACAAAGATGGAGCAAACAAAGCCCAGGTGCAAACCATTAAGACAAGGACAGGCTGCATGTCGAAACACAAACAAAACCAAAAAGGGCTACATTCAAAAACATAAACCGAAATGGGACAGAACCTCACACATACGATATTGACTGTCAAAGATTTACGTAAAATAGTCTACGTATTCCAATGAGACCAGGTTGCATGGAATAGTGTGAAATGGGAAATGCCCATGACTCCGCGCTTGCACATCCAACCACCCACACACGCAAACACACACGCACACACACACACACCGAGAACCAAGAAATGTCCGAGCGCACTGCTGCACGCAGACCCGGAACGTGTCTTTGGCCATGTCAGTGCAGCCCCGGTCCGCTGGCTTCATCGCTATGCTGTCTATTATTAACACTGGGAAGGAAATTAGTAATTACAATGGGACTACTCCGGCCCGCTCCGGCACAGTGAAGAACAAAATTGGGCTTCCGTCCGTACACCGGAGAGGCGGCCAAATTCCATGGTCAACGACCCTGTGACGTGTTTCAAAAAGTACTGTACACAGTGAACCCTAATTTCCAGCGCCACTATTTCAGGGTGGGATTTATCTGTGCAGTGCACGTGTGTTCTCATGTTCAATTAGTACTGGATTTATAGTCACACTACGTGCTGCCCAGGCAGGGCGAATTCTAACCGAAGTAATCAGCAGTCATCGTTAGTTTCTGCAGTACTTGTGTGTTTAGTTTGTAAGGACATACAGAAAATGATGAATAGAAGGCATTGTAACAAATAGTGGCAGCGAGATCTTCGCTTGTTTGTTGAAACAAATTGCTTCTGTTCATCAACTCTTCAAAAAAACTTAAATAAAACTGAGTTCGCATAATTATGCTCCCTCCCTTGTCTTTGCCCCGGCATTATTTATTCCCATATTCTTTCAAGTTTGGTAGCACAATTGTGAATCTTAAAATAGACAGCTATCAAATCCTGTAGGCTATAGCCTATCACTGTAACCTCAATGCGGTCTCATTACTGAAAACATTTGAGGAAACCGGCAGCACTAAAAATATATTAGTACATGTAGTTACTTGAAATTGTTTTTAGCGATTGTTCAAACTAAATAAATCCGTCGGGTATATTTATATATATATATATATATATATATACAACTCTGACACAGTGAAGTGTGTATTTATATATATATATATATATATATATATATATATATATTTTATATAGTCAGAGTTGTATTATCCAGTCAGAGTTGTATTAGCATTATAGGACTTGTGTGATACACTAAACCATTACTCCAATATAATTGCCCAGTACGCACTCCCCTTTCGAATTTACTCTTGAGTTACCAACCATGAGTTATATGTCAACGACAGAGACACGATTATTGAACTCACTCACAGTCATTTGTCAAGTGTTAATCTCATAAAATTTAGACACGGTTTGCATAATAGTTACAGTGGTCAAAAAGTCACGGTCGCAAAATTATAGTAACTTTCTTACAATTCCTTGGTTATTCTCAAAACAATCACGAAATCCATATTGACATTTCAGGAAAACCTGAGAACTTTAATAGAACTTTTCATCCATACCTGCAAGGCACAGGTCTGCAAATTGATGTGTAATTCCTACTAGAATACAGCTTTCAACTGCAATAATTTGTATTTAATTTGTATAAAAATGTCAGTGAATGTTGCAAAACAAATATAATACGTAATTGTATTAGGCCTACTTTATACACATGCATGTGTTTGAAATGTGTGTAGCTAAGATCAATCAAGTAAATGCATTCAAAGTACATAAAAAAATCCTAACTATCAACCTGCGTTAGATCATGATGCGAAAATCTCCTTTTTAAACTTAAAAACGTTGATTAAAAGTCAGTAACACAAGTCATTAGTAACATTTTACTAACTTTGAGTTCAACTTGTTAGAAATATTTGAGTAAAAAAATCCCTTAGGGTTTACAGTGGGCGTACAGCATGATAAAACTGGGCGATCCTTGCAACCGAGAATACAGGATTCCTTTTCTCACTTGCAACATCAAACTGTGGTGTCGTCACACAGTCACTGGTAAATGTTGTTACTGACTGGGAGTGACGTGCGAGCAAGGTCTGTTCCAAAATAAATGAAGTATTTTGTGTGTTGTATATTCAAATGAGCTAGTTGACTGGACGAACGCGGGCCAATCAGAAGCCATCGGATCATTACACCTTCTTTTCTGAAATCATTCATAACACAGATGCGTCAAACATTTTTACAAGACTCGGGTATATATACGGCCCCGCGCAAGGACTAGTTAGTCATTTCTCCAAAATCAAAGAAGAGATTACGGCATAGGAACGAATCTGAGTTATTTCTCCTTTCCTTAACCTTTGAAAACTCTTCAATTGCTTCATTTTTTATATTTAGTCTGCCGGACTCTTCGTTTACCATGAATGGATTATTTCTAAGAAATGTTTTGGTGGCAGCTGCGGTATGCTGCTCGGTTTTAGTCCGGGTGGCACTGGGGTCCCCGGTGTTAGTGCAAGAGCCGATCCGATGCGCCCCTTGCTCACCGGAGAAACTGACCGAATGTCCGGTGGTGGCGCCAGGCTGTGCGGAGGTTCTGCGGGAGCCGGGGTGTGGATGCTGCCTCGCCTGCGCTCTGAAGACGGGGGAAATGTGTGGAATCTACACGGCACCATGCGGGTCCGGAATGAAGTGCACCCCGAGACCCGGCGACCTCCGGCCACTGCACTCCCTCACTCGCGGCCAGGCGGTATGCACCGCGACTTCCGAGATCGAGAGGAGCCCTGTTCCCCAAAACCAAGGTATTTAGTCGCGCACTGCACAATGCTTTGGCTAGGCTACAGAAAGCTTATTAATTAGGCCCTATGTCTGTAATACCAATAGTACTAGCTATGCTAATAATATGGTATTCCTCTATAAATTGTATAGCTTTATAATTACATAATAATTCTACCGACAGTAATCAGACTACTCGTTCCATAATTTGCAAATGTATTTATGCAGAAGTGCAGTCTGGCGGTTTCTACGGGGTCTTCCACTTCTTCACACCATCATTTTCGAATTTTCTAGACCAAGAAGATGTGGATGATTCTGAGACGGAGAACGCTGCCACGGTGTCAGACCCCGGCTCCAGCATGTACCTCCCAGGCCACAGCAAGCCGTTCGATGCCCGTGCCGCCGCGGACGCACAGGAGAGCATGAAAGCAAAAATCAACGCTATCCGGAAGAAACTGGTGGAGCAGGTGAGCGCTCGTTGAACATTTCCTAAACGTTTTGAAACGTTGTTAAAACTTTTGGAGTCAACGGGCAGTTGGGTGAAGGGTATAGTTACAATCTTAACGGAAGGGGGAGCTCGTGGGCCTTGAACGATTGTGTATGTATTTTCTATTTGACAAAAAACGGTGGTTTGCCACAACAGGCATTGACAGTGTCAGTTCAAAGTCCAGAACAGGAACGCTAGATTAGTAGTGAGAAGTAGTAAAACACTGAAAATCCCACAGTAAGTCCCTAGATAGACATGAAAGTCCCCAACTCAGTGAAGTAAACTCCTCTTTCTTCTTCCAGGGTCCCTGTCATATGGAGTTGCTGAGAGCCCTGGAGAAGATTGCCAAGTCACAGCAGAAGCTAGGGGACAAACTGATCAGGTTTTACCTGCCAAACTGTGACAAACATGGACTCTACAAAACCAAACAGGTAGATACAATTTCACTGTGTGTGTGTATGTGTGTTTGTGTGTGTGTGTGTGTGTGTGCACTTAGCGTGTGTGTCCAAATCATGACTCCCATCAAGGTAAATAAATCTCTGTGGGTTGTGTGGTAACTTACAATGTTGTGCCGACCACAGCTTCTGAGAGAATCATTTGCATTCAGGCAGAGATTGGTGCAGCACTGCTATACACAAGACTGCTCAGCTAGTTTCACTCTGATGTCATCCCCTTGGCGACATGACTGTACATGTGTGTGTGTGTGTTACACCGAGTGTGTGGCACGTACACACGTATGCCTTAGAGTGGGCGTGTGATTGCCCCTTGGGGTGCGGCTGTACAGAGATGAGGGTCATAGCATATCTGAACAGGTGTGTTGGGTTGAGGCGTGTTAACGTGTCTAAAAAAGACAAAGGGATTCTAAAGGCTTTCTGTTTCTCTCTCTCTCCAGTGTGAGTCATCTCTTGATGGACAGAGAGGCAGGTGTTGGTGTGTGTCTTCTTGGAATGGAAAGAAGGTTCTGGGATCCACCGATCTGCCTGTAGATGCTGAGTGCTCTTTATAGATAACTGACTGATTCACAACACACACACTCACTAAACCACTGGTTTTCTTCTGTTAGATGTTATTTATTCATTGTCCATAGTGGTGTTTGATATTCAGGTACACACTATCTATGTGGGGCTGATATCTCGGACCCTGCTCCTCCCCACCAAAGAGAAAATCTATAAAATAAGTACATTTTGGTATTTTTATGCATTTTCTTTTACTACACAGCCTTATTTATTTAACATTTTTGTGTTTTAATTTTGTAATTTAAATTTAAGAATATTTATTTTATTTTCTCTTATTGTTATTTTTATCATTATTATTTCTGTGTTATTATTATTACTATTATCATTGTATAAAGTGTATATATGTATCTATGCCCTGAGTTACTCCGTATTGCCGAGTTGATCTCGCTCTGGTATCGGAGTTTGTCTGGTGTTTTACTTTTGAAACAAACCAAAAAAAGAACAAAATCACTCTAACCAACATTTATTTTAGAATGAACCTTAAATGTTATTGTGTGAAGTTAAGCAATTAAGGTTTGGTTTGTTTTTATACATGATGACACTCAGCTACTTCAGTGAATGCAGAAAACTATCTCATTTGGGCATTCTTACCTTCTAAGAGACCCAATATCCCATGGTCCTGTGGGGTTTGCAGAATTGCATGATGGGTAATGCTCCTGCATTGCCCCTCATTCTGACGGGTATATACTTTGACCTACCTCCAGTGTTTGTCTCTACTGACTGTCTTTATTGATTCATTATTTAGTTAAAATTGACTTTTACTTAACAAAGACAACTTTTATTTAACTTTACTGACTGGCATCACTGTAGTGACCATGAGAGCATTATATCCACAAAAAGCAAAATGTTGAAATTTTACTTTGTGGTCGGACCTTGTTGGTTGGGTGATGTGTGTTCTCTGTCTACATGCTGCTGTTGGAGAGAGACAGAGAGAATGTTTTTGTTTAGAAGTGTTTCAAACCATTAATTGCTCATTTATGTGTATGGAGACATTTTGAATTGAGATGTATTGCTAAAATATATATATATATATATATATATATATATATATATATATATATATATATATATATATATAAATATATATATATATATAAATATATATATTTAATAAAAACGTTTAACCTCAAATGTCAGGTTTGTCCACTATATTGCTAAAAAAACAAGCTTTCTGGTTTAATGCTATTCTTTTCCTTGGTCATTTTTGTATATATTACTTTGTCAACAGGTGGAGAAGCCATACTTAAATTATCAAATGCGTACATTTAATTGTTTAGTTAGTTTTAATGACGCCCCATGGCGATGTGCGTGACTGTGATCATGTTGTGAATCACTCTGCCACACCTTATATATAAACACGTCCCCAATATAATACATCCAATAAAATCCACTGCTTCTGACCCAAGTCATGGGGGTACTAGTATAAAATTTGAGAAGCAGACATCAAAGACGATTCTGTTTCATATAAAGATGTTTCTTCACTATAATCCCTAGGTTGTGTGGACAATGTGCTGTGTGGCTTTTCCTCTCTCCTTTGTGGATGGGTGCGTGTGTCTCCACCATTTGTCATAGCATAGGAATCAAGAGTGGATTAGGCCCAGCCAAAACAGAGTTATTTTCACTCATATATAATATTATTACAAATTATTTATTTTAATTAACAACAGACCGGATGGTTTAGCGTCTTTGCACCACCTTAGAGAGCGTTTGAGAGCTTTTTTCTACATAGTACCTCGGACGTTTTCATTAACTGTCAAAATTGAATCCTCTGATAATTTTTTTGGTTGCCAACTGTCTACTCACCTGCAAGAACACTGTATGTAAACAGTTCATTGAACCCAGGCCAACTAACTAGTTCTGACGAAATGCAGTTTTGAATATTGAGTATGACCTAATCTTGTAATGAAGCATGATTTGAAAAAACACAGAAAGCTGTTCAACAGTAAATTAAAATAGTGTTTATTTTATTTATTTTAAAAAAGACATTAAATACAAATGATATTTTAACAAAATAATTTTCCTTTCTTAATGGAAAGAACAGCTGTGTGATTTTCTAGTTTAGTAACATGAAAAGCTTTTATTCTTTATAGAATAGCAACTCATTAAACAATAAAACTGGAAAGAAAACATGACAAAAAAATCAAACAAAACAGAATTACCCGTGAACAATAGAGAGATTATTAGGTGACCAGCAAAAAAGTGACATAATGTAGATGGCGGATTAAGAGGTGATCTTGGATCTGTCCAGTGGACCGAGAGTGAGACAGTATGGCATGGTGCACCCAGAAGTATTGTCGGGACCAACTGTCATACTGAGAGTTCCACTGGACTTTAGACCCACAGGAATAAACACAGGATCGGACTCCGTTAAGTCAATTCAGGATGTCAGTTAGAATTCCAATTCCAATTCTCATCAATGATAATCTCAGTTCATTGTGTGGACTGCATAGACATAAAGCTGACCCTAAGTCTGTTACACACTTACTGGAAATACCTACAGCTGAGTAGTTGACTGACTGGGCAACTGACTGGAGATGTATGGACTTGACAATATAATGGTATTGCTGAGAAACAGAAGAAAGAGAGTAAATTATATCAAATAAACATTCATTAGTGATTATATTCCCTAAAATAAGATGAATAAACTTCCACTTTATCGTACAATCGGTAAGTCACTGAATTGTTCATAAGAAAAAAAACAGCTTGGATCAGCTTATAATTTTTCTTCGATAAATAACATCTTTTTTTTGTCTTTTTTCAGTTTAATGTTCTGTACATACGTCTATTCTGACATAGCTGGCCAAGAAAATAATATATAAAAAGACACAAAGAACGGGGAAGCGGGTGGACAATAGCTTAAACATACATGTATGTGCCTCCCCCTAAATCAAGTGTTCATAGAATGGGATATAGCACCTGTGGATTGATTTAAAATGTTTGCTGTCAATTATTCCATAAATCGATGTGCTGCCAATTCCATGCTACCAAGCTACTGGTCTAGGATTGGTTATTGTGCACTCTCTACTGTCTTCATCTCAATCCAAAGTCTTAGTCCAAATTTGGTGCCATTTTAGACAGGATACGTGAAAGTGCTGGCAGGGCAGCCAGGAGGACCCCACTCGAGCACTCAGTCCGCATCTTAAATGCTTATTTGCTGCTGTCCAGCTCATGGAGTTGTATTGGCATACGATCATAAATGCATCCCTAAGAACAATATCAACAAGAAGAAAATTCTCTTTGCCTTGAATTGGTAAGCTGGAGAGTTTGTTTGCTAGGCTGAAAATGTTCGTTTTATCCAACAGGGCTATCAACCTTGTGAATTGTTGTCTCTATTTTGGAAAAGGTATGACTTCAATGCTACAACTGGGGAGGAACACTATGAGGGAGTTGGTTGGGTGTAGCTAAAGTGCTTTAAGTGCTTGTGCTTGGGCTGGAGCCTGGGGACAGCTGCACCTATGGCGGAGAGAATAGCACAGTCTCGCCAAGCACGCCCAGTCTGAAGGACCTTACACCAGGTCGTACGCACCACTGACAGGAGAAAGACTGCAGATAGAGAGGCCAGCTTGTCATCGCAGCAACGCTCGCCCCGTTTCCTGACTGGAGTTCGGCAGCTCGGCTAAGACCGCCCGGCCTATCGAGAGCCAACTCCACCAAACTTCAAGGCCGCGAGGCAGTAACGTTTTGTGAGCACCTGTGAGGAGGGGCTAAGGTAAGGACGCGAGATGGTTAGGGAGAAGGCGAAGGTAGCAATGTGGGGTTTTAAGGCATCGAAGTCGGGCACCATCTCCATTCTTTCCCCAGAACCAGTAAATGTAACGCAGCACCTTGGGTGGAACAAGCTGGGTGGGAAAGAGACAGTTGGGAAGGCCAATGGCGTCGGACATGGCAGGGAACAGACCAGAGGCCTGCCTACCCATGAGCCAATACTTCATAATTATGGACCCTGAGAATGGGGAGGAGTCTCTGCAGGAGGGGATAAAAGGGGTTGGGATTTGTCGGATGTGAGAGCTTCGTGAGATAGGGCTTTTACACATGCACCAACACACTAAAACACACGCACACGCATACACAACACACGTCGCCTTGGGTCACAGCCACTCATAGTCCTCCTGAAATAGCGTGGAAATGTCCCTCCTTCCTCCCTCAAAAATTTTAGTGCAGGTGATTGGTTTCTCTCTCTCTCTTGTTTTCATGCGAGGGACAGAGGTTCCCATGTCCCAGAGCAGATACTGAAGCCGTAGATGATGAGCAGAATGCTTGACCTATCGGATGTGCTCCCTCAGTCATATCCCTTCCTTACACCCCCCTCCCTTGCCCTCCCTCCATCCCATACCTGGCAGTCATGTGACCTAAGGTCAAAGGTCCAGCTCTCTTTTGACTGTGCTTCTTGCAGGCCAGGAGTCAAAACAAGTTCCTCTCATTCCTCTCTCCTCCTTGCATTCTTTCTCTCCAAGCCCCCATCCTTTCTCTGCCTCTCATTGGCTCTCCACGCTGTTGCACAGGGCTTCCTGTCTCTCTTTTTTTTCATAGTCAAGGAGAGTCTGACCATATTTATCAACACACCAGCAGTAGCCTCGCTTTCTTCCTTTGGATGGACGGCACTGTAGAGAAAGACAGAGACAGAAAGGAGAATTGAAAGAGATTGGAGGAGAAAAACAGAGAGATTTGTTTAAGTAGCCACAACAATCAACAGTGTACAAAAATGGTGTTGACATTTTGCTGCATCATCAAGCTGCGTCTCAAAGGTATGTTACACTAGCATAGCATGGACAACACCTAACACAAAAACATATGTCAACTAGCTCTGGCCACAGGCTAGAAGGAACACTGAGAGACAGGGTAGAGGGGGTGAGGACAGAAGGGAGTGAGAGGTACAGGGTAGAGGGGGTGAGGACAGACGGGTGAGAGGTACAGGGTTGAGGGGGTGAGGACAGACGGGTGAGAGGTACAGGGTAGAGGGGGTGAGGACAGAGGGGAGTGAGAGGTACAGGGTAGAGGGGGTGAGGACAGAAGGGAGTGAGAGGTACAGGG
>JACXGJ010014806.1:0-14341 GCA_016801105.1 Esox niger
CTATCCTACAGAAAGCAACAAAACATTAACTATTCTTAGAATGTACATCAAAGAAAACATGGGAATGGTTTCGGGAACATTCACTGTATGTACATTGCCATCTAGTGGTAATTTGTTGGGAGCTCGTCATAATATCCAATCTTCTACAAGCGTTACGGTAAGCTTCTTTTACCGTAAATCCTTCAGCACGATAAAAAAAATATTAGTATTCCAGACTTCATGCTGGCAGCACTAACTCAGATATGTTTTCACAATAACAGGCACCATGAAAAGCATGTCAATAATTCAATATGAAGATTGTGCATTGAATAATGATTAAAAAATATATACATATATCATGCAAAAACAAACCTAATGAGCAACTCTCGAATGCCATGTTCCACCTTACAATGTCAAAAAAAATTATTAGGCAATTTATAAGCCATTTTCGGGTACAGAGTCATACACTGGAGCCAATTGTGTGGGTGGCTTAGATAGTGCTGCTGGCTATAAACTCTATTTTCCCCCATGAATTGATAGTTTATATGGATTCTTTATATGCTAGTGAGTAACTCTCGAATTCCATTCTCCACCTTACAACGTCCAGTTTGTTTTTATGATGGAATTTGCATACGCCAAATGTGGGTATAGAGCCTTGCACATTTTATGCTTTAATATTTTTGTTTAAATTGTTGTATTTTAAACCTATATAATTCTATGATTGTTTCTTTTCATTCATTAGAAAACATGTTAAAATTGCCATATCTTTACACGTTACCCTCTTTAAAACGAATTATACAGTATGGAATCTATTGACATTGGCGCTTTTATTCTGAAGGTTTCCTCATTACAATATGATGCTGACGTCATCGATGGTGCTGCTGGCAGTATATCTATAATATTGTATCTAGCTGGTAGGCATGGTTGCAAGTGTTCTCTCCTTTGAATCTAAGGTAAAGCGATATTTCTTTGTTAGTTTGAAATAGGATTAATAAGTAGGTCGTTATGTACTCGGGAAATTTGTTGTTTGATGTTTTAGCGGACAACGTTTCCCCCTGGTCAACACAACCCAGTATGGAGGGCGTTGGGGTAGAATCGCTTGACCCGGTTCGATGTTTTGCTTAGCTTAGCCAGGTATTGCACTAACTCGCTTTTTTCCTCTTCACCTTCAGTCAGCAAGTTACAAATGAGACACATTTTATCGCGCGGTGTATTGCAATTCTGCTATGTTGAATACATACACTAGAAATAGGTTGGATACAAACATGTGAACGTCAGTCTACTCCTTAAAGTGTCAAAACAAAAAAAGATCACCATGGCATAACGCAGTGGTTCTCAACTGGTGCGTTGCTAAACACATTTAAGTCTCGTGTTTAGTCGCGCGCTTTCTATTTTTTTCTGATTGCTTTCTTTAAACAGCCAATAACAAGTGTTAATATATTACACTTTTACAGAATGTCTTGGTTTTTTTTAATTTAATCCCAATTTTTGCTGTAGTGTACCGGATACGGTTTTAGCCCTGTTCCGTCTTTGTATTCAGGAAGTTGTTTGTCTAGAGTTATAACTACCTACTGGTGAATTTAGAAGTTACAGAAACTTTAGAAACTGTATTAGTAACCAAGATATATACATTTTTGGGAGCTTTTTTTGCAAGATCTTATCTTTTTAGACCCCAATAGAATTCTAGAATGCTGCTGTAGATTACCCAGAATTCAGTTGACTGTTTTAGAGCAAAATATACTTATTAAATTTGACTCCACATTCTTGTAACTTGGAATAATTAGATATTTTCTCCCATTGTTTAGGCACTCGAATAAATAAAACACTAAATTCAACAACACAACAACTCACATTGTTTCAAGACCACGGAGAGTATATGCTATTAGATCAAATTTGCGCTGTATTGTCCGATATTTGATATGTCCAAAAAAACATGTACCACAACAAATGTCATGTACCCTTTACTTACTGCACCGTCATTATATTTGTTTTACCTCAACACAACCAGGGATCTAAAAACTTTTTTACACATTGTATTCAAAATGATATGTACGAGATAGCCACAAAAAATCCACTCACCATTATGATTAGCATTTAAAAACAAAGTCCATTTTCCTGTCCTTCTTTATGAAATTGATAATGTCAGGTTCATGTAGCAAAGCCAGAGCTGACTGCCGGGCCATCACTATCCTTAACACTATGTACATGTAGTACATAACATTTTTCTATAGGATAACTGGCATACATTTGCACTGGTCAAAGTAGTATCCACTCTCAAATATCAAACATCACACAACCTTGGGCATGGTCTAATTCTAAAGGGGAGACGTAAAAGAGTGTTCCATGATTTCAGTGGTTTGATTTGGATGTTCCAACATATCGATCTAAAGTCCCCTCCCAAATTATTGGAACGGCAAGGCAAATTCCTTTGTTTTTGATGGTCACTGAAGATGTTTGGGTTCAAGATCAGAAGATGAGTATAAGACTTGGCCAGTTTAAAACCTTCCACTCTTTTCCCCTGATGAAGTCCTTTCTTTTGTTGGCAGTGTGCTTTGGGTCATTGTCCTGCCGCATGATAAACCTCCTCCCGATTAGTTTCAATGTATTTCTCTGTAAAGTGTACAGAAACAAAATGTTTCTGTACAGTTTTGAATTCATTTGCTGCTACCATCAGCAGTTACATCATGAATAAATATTAATGAGCCTGTTCCAGAAGCAGCAATGCCCACCCAAGTCATGACCATGCTTCACAGATGAGCTTGTATGCTTTGAATTATAAGCAGTTCCTTTCTATCTCCACACTTTGGCAGATTCATCTTGGTCTCATCGGTCCATAAGATTGTGTTCCAGTACCTTTGCTGCTCATCTCTGTACTTTGCAAATTTCAATCTGGCCTTCCGATTCTTACTGCTGATGAGTGGTTTGCATCTTGTGGTGTAGCCTTTAAATTTCTGCTCTCTGAGTCTTCTTCGAACAGTGGATTGTGATACCTTCACCTCTGTACTGTGGAGGTCATTGGTGTTGTCACTTACTGATTTTTTGGGGGGGGTTCTGACGATATTTCTGTCATCAACTACTGTCGTTTTGCTTGGCCAACCTGTTCTACGTCTGTTGCTCAGTACACCAGCAGTTTAATCTTTTTCAGGACATTCCGAATTGTTGTGCTTGCTATGCCCAATGTTTGTCCAATGCTCTGGTCGATTTTCCTTCTTTTCTCAGCTTGACAATGGCTTGCTTTTCTCCCATAGACAGCTTTCTGGTCTTCATGTTGATTTATCTTTAACAAGAAATGCAGCCTTTATAGGTTTAAACCAAGGATGGAAACTTAGACTAGTCATGCAGAGCTTTTAATGTTTGAACAATCAACCTAAAAGGCAACACCTGGGCAACAAGAAACATCTGTCAGTCACATGTTCCAATTGTTTTGCTCACTTGAGAAATGGGTGGGTTAAACAAAGGGTGGTATGTCCTGAGTTGTTTAACACATGTAGATGTGAATACCAGGAAATGAAAGCTGAAATTCTGAACTCTAGTCTCATACAAATCTTTTGATCTTAAACCCAAATGTCTTCAGTGAACAACAAAAACAAAGGAATTTGCCTTGCTGTTCCAATACTTTTGGAGGGTACTGTACATATATCGGGTTTGCCCCAACTTCATGCCTGTATCACCGCACAGTGATTTAACCTTTGTGTGTGTGTATATATTCATATAAGTGTGGCTGTGTTTTTCTGCAGTTTTTCCATAAGCTAGACTTAACGGGGGAAAACAAGTTAAAGCTTGCTCTTGGCACTGAATGAGTGAGGTCTACTTTGGACTTCCAGAGGACCTTGAGGCCTCATACAATTGTACCACCTATTACAAGACTTTGTGATTGGTTGGTTTTATTGTCATTCCAAAATGCTGCTGTAATTGGAAGTCTGTGTCAATGACTTGGCAGGTGCCTTCTATTCAAAACCTTTTTCTCTCGGATATTAACGCTTCTTTTTCCAACACAAACTGAAGAAATGTAATAAGAAGATAATTACAATGTAGACAAAAGATGAAATCAATGAAAACAAAAATGTTTTGCTTATTATAAAATATAAAAATTGATACAGATTTATATCTATCCTTAGGCCCTCAGAGGGCATAAAGGGCCCTGCTGGTTCCCCACTGATGGTCAGTCACTGCACCAGAAATATTGTGATATTGTTCGCCCTGCCCTAGTGCCATTTTCGCACTTCTCAATTATGGTTTTCACAGGGATTCATCTAATGACTTCGAAATTATTTTAGATCCCCCTCCTTATCTATAGCTTTCAGCAATAAGATCCAGTAGATCTTTTGTTCTCTTTTTGTGGATCCTGTTTGCTCTTAGCAATTTGTATTTGTCTCTTGTTGCTGCAATATTAACGAAGGTCTTTTAATTAACATAATCTTATGTGAACAGTTGATTTTATTTTGGTCAGTCACTTCAATTCATGTTACGGGGCAGTTGTACATGTACACAAAGGTATTAAATCTGAACCCTTCACAATTACCACCCTTATGCCATTTTATTTTTTTTCCACTTGAATATTGTTGGGTAAACAATTTTATTAAAGTTGAAAGGTTCCACATGATTTCTCTTGATGTCCGCCAAAGGAACCTGCATTTTAAATACGCGTGTTTAGACTTTTGATATAGGTTTTAAAAAAAATTACATCCCGGCTATTCATACTATGCATGATCCTTCCATTTCAATAGCATACTAACATGTTTTCTATTTTTTGTTTTGTTATACAGATGCCACTGAATCTATGGAGCTGTACTGCAGGTTGCAGTGTGTTTAGATTGTTCTGAAGCTGGCAACTACAGGGCATTGGATTAACTCTTCCTTCCGGTTGCTCTGTGTAGGTGTTTCTTTTCCCTCCTGCTGTATATTGCTCTTGTTAACCATTAACCCCAACTTGTCTCCCACACACCAAACCAAACAAGAAATGAACAGCTGTTGAAAGGTGTTGCCCAACCTTAAGACTAATAATTTCTGAATAAATATCTCC
The DNA here is from genome assembly GCA_016801105.1 of Esox niger. Taxonomy (NCBI): domain Eukaryota; kingdom Metazoa; phylum Chordata; class Actinopteri; order Esociformes; family Esocidae; genus Esox; species Esox niger. Next base: position 5,003 of record JACXGJ010014806.1, read on the forward strand.
TTTTACATCTAAAGCTTGTAAAATCACTATTGAGACTCAACAGTAGTCATCAGTACAGCTTCACCAATGCGTCGATGGAAAGCTCTGGCAACCCAGCATTTAAAATGGCCCAGCCCTGTTACCCAAGGACTAGCCTTATGTATCATAACGTTTGGCCTTGTTCTGCCGTTGTGCTGCCACAAGCTACTTTACTCTTATTACTACATCAAATCTGTTTATTTAAATGACATGAGTGACAAGTTTCTAGCCGAGAGCTATGAAAGGGGGAAAGAGGCTTTTGGTTTCTGGAAGGCATCGCGATCTACTGCCGTACCACCTGAGTTCGCCAACATTGCCAAAGGATCCGAACTGTTGATCACCGTAGTGACTGCCAGGCGAACGGAGGGCAGAGAATTCCACTACCTGCTTCAGGTGATGCAGAGGCTGGAGTTCCTTCTAACGGGCTGCGGCGAGGGCCGGCGGTGTGCTGAGGTGCTGGTGTGTGACGTGGAAAGTGGAACCATGGACAACGAGGACGCAGCACTACTGGAGAGCCGATTCCAGGTGGTGCGGAGGACAGCCGAGGAGCAGCGGGGAAATCAGGCTCAGGTCAACATCTTCGAGAAGGAGAAGCAAGACTACGTCTACTGCCTGCGCAAAGGATGGGAGCTTGCAAGGCCCAAAAACGTGGTGGTCCTCGAGGACGACGCACTACCTACTGCCGACTTCTTTTCTGTCATATGGGATTTGCTCTCACGGCGATTTGCCCTCCATAGCCTCTATGTCAAGCTCTACCACCCTGAAAGGCTGCAGCGCTACTGGAACCCAGAACCCTACCGCATCCTGGAATGGGTGGGGCTCGGACTAGTTGGGGCCACCGCCCTACTCCTAGCGCTTTCACGCTGTACTGCCTTTTCCTCAGTCTCTGCCACCCACTTCCTCTTTTTCACTTTGTATATCATGGTCAGTGTGGAGCTGGCAGGTCGCCACTACCTCTTGGAGGTGCGACGCCTGTCACCGCAGCTCTACGCCGTATCCCCAGCCACCGAGTGCTGCACCCCTGCAATGCTGTTTCCGGGAAATTCGTCACTCAGGGTGGCAGAGTACCTGGATGGTTCATTCTGTGTTAAGGGCAACGCAAAGGATATGGTTCTGTATCAGATGGCTCGGACTATATCCGGGGAGCGGGCGCACAGCCTAGAGCCCAACCTGGTGTCCCATATCGGGGCTTTCTCATCAGTCAGGCCCAACCCTTTGAGGCCCAAACTTCTTTGACAAAATAATCCCAACAGATTTGAGTGCTTTACAGGTGTCCTACTCCCTATCTACATTAATATAGAGATCTTCTTTGGAACTCCAGTAAAGCTCTGGTCTATTGTAGTGAAAGCTGAGAATGTAAATTAATATGGGTAGGAGACAATTCCACTCTCCCCAGCAGGTAAGATGACTTTCATTAATTAAAATGGAATTACATCAGGAATATTACTTAACAACACCTCACAGTGCCGATTCAGCAATTCATTGCATGGCACTAGGCTAGTGTCTCCCAAGTCCAACTTATTCACCAATGGTGCCTGTAATGTTAGACCTCTTCAGCCTACTGTAAAAATGTACCCATGACAATTTACCTATTTTAACCATCTAGAATCAGTCTAGTTCTCTTAAGGAGTAAATGGGTGCACCTCACATTGGGTAAACTTTAGAGCCAGGTGAAAATCTGTATTACAATACAATGCCTGAATGGATGTCATAAAACACACAGTAAATGCAACCATAAGTATTTTTCATATTATTTTTTGTATGTAGGACACTTTTTCTGATCACAGTTGTTAAAGTTGACAGGTAAATGTGTGTCTTAAATCATAAAATGTATCAATAATGACTCATGGAATATTGTGGTATAGTATTTTTGGACTATCACTACACTTGTGACTAGTGCTTTTCGGTGAAGATGTTATTTTCTAGCCACAGAATGCCAAGATTGACAATAGTCATTTAATATAGTTAGGAAAATCTGACTCACCATCGACGATGGCTTCACTAATTGTACAAAAAGTTTAAATATTTTAAATCTGAAATAGAGCACTGTCTGTGTAGTCATTAGTACATATTTTCAGAGAGATGTAAAATTGTGCAGTTATATCTGAACCTTCAACATTTACACGTCATTACATGTTCACGATAACCTTAAAGTACATCATTACCAATCATTCCAGGTTGATATGTTGTCATGCCTGAAATCAAGGATACCAATTTTACGGTGTCAAATTTTGGAGATAATCGTATGATGCATTTAGTAGTTGCAGTGAAACCTTGGCCTGTCTCTTGTAATGTCAAGTAAAACCGCAACTTGCAAGAAAAACAAGAGAAAATAATCATCCATACTGGCAAAATATTTCAAATGTCTAGTATTTGCTACTTATAATAATGAACTTCATCACCTACAGTAAGTGCCTATAATAAGTGGTTTGTGTGGTTGGTGTACACTTAGGATTAAAGCGTGTTGATGTTACCTTTCACTGCATATACACTGCCGTTCAGTAGTTTGAGGCCACTTACAAATGTCCCTGATTTCAAAAGAAAACACAGTTTTTGTCCATTGAAATTACATTCAATTGATCCGAAATACAATATAGACATTGTTAAGTTGTGAATTACTATTGTAGCTGGAAACGTCTGATTTTCAATGGAATATCTACATAGGTGTACAGAGGCCCATTTTCAGCAACCATCACACTTATGTTCCAACAGCCAGAAACAAAGAACTTCTGAAATTCATCAGTCAATTTCTTTTTGAGAAATTAAGGCTATTCCATTTAAGATATTACCAAGACACAGAAAACAGAGTTCTTACCCCAGTGTCTGTTCTTTTGCCCGTCCTAATATTTTCATCTATTGGGTCACTGAGACATGGCTTTTTCTTTGCAACTCTGCCTAGAAGGCCAGCATCCAGGAGTTTCCTCTTCATTGTTGACTCTGTAGTAGTAAGTCAACTCAATCAATTAGTTATCAGCAGAAGTCAGTGCTGGAAAGACTATAATATAAATACCAAAATGTTTTTTTTAACTTAGGCTACTGATGACTATAGGGATAACACTGTTAATAGGGATGAAATTCTCAAGCACATTAATCCACCGGACAATGGAAATATTGCTTCATTGTGATGGTTTGAAATATGTTTACATATCTTGATGAAATACAACATACTTTAAAGGCTTTAATAGATTTGATGCTGTGTGCATACCTACTGTTGTTAATGAAAGCCCTCAAGAATGATAAGAATTACAAATGTGAGATTTGGTTTACCTGCTTTTTCTGATTACCTATACTGTGTTTGCTTAAGTCGCTGTATAACTATATGTGAGCTTTTTATCACATGCTGTTTTTTGTTCATGTATTTATTTTTCTGATATACACAATTTCATTAAAGGAATACATCATTCAAAACTATTTTCACCAGTACTTAAAATTTACAAAATTGCTGCCTGGTTTACTTTCTCTCAGGATCTTTCTTCTGCTGGACATAATGATACTGACTTGAAGACCTGACTTGAAGTATCTGCTACATTTCTAAAATGTAAAATAATTAAACTAATGTAAATACAGGTCAGAAGATTGTGTATTTATTTTTTAGCCTATTTACCTACCTAGAGTAGGCTTTTATCAACAGAATCAAGGGTTCAGATGCAAATGTGTATCTTATATTTGTAAAACCTGTCGGGAAATTCCATATATGTAATTAAAAGTCATTTAATCTTGGCTACATTGTCTTGGTCGACATCAGTCTTGATAAGGGAGGATAATATACCTATAGGAAGCACTTACTTTTTGGCATACATTTTCTTTGTATCTTTTTTCTGGTTTCTAATTACATTTTCTAATCTAGTTATTTGCTTTTAGGGAGGTGCAGATAGGGCACATTGACTTCCAAATGGCCATGCCCCTAGAATCACAAAATGTCATTCCTGAAAAAGCGATTTAGCTACAGTCATTCAATCCATTTAAATCTGTATGAGTTGGGGATAAATGTTCTACACTAAACATACTTGCTCAGCACCTGGGTAATTATTCAAACTAGTTCTGGAAATTTTATGTGTTGAATCATGTTGCAAAATGCTCCACCAAATATCTTCTTTATGATAAAACAATAATTGGGTAAAACCTTCACCTTAATAATCTAACTAAATAAATCTGCTTCAATAATTTGTAGAAACATGAATTAGGGACTGTAAGGTCTGGCCTGGTCTCCTAAAAATACTACTTTCAATGTCATCAACTCTTGCATTTCAAATGTATGTCCCAAGTGTTAAGCAATTATGAAGACTAAGATAAAGAGCTGATTCGGGCAAAGTCTTTGTTCAGAATTTAATAAACCAATCAAATGTTTTTATTAAGCACTTTTGGCTAACCTAAAACCCCCCACAAGCCTAGGAGAAAAACACCCTAGTGAGGGTCAAAATCTAAGACAAAATCCAGGTTAGTTCCATGTGAAAATTACTTTTAAGTACTTTGGAGAGAGAATATCCAAGTTTTGAAGATCCCAGTTAAGCAGCCAGCTGATGTTAACTGGAAGGTAGCAAATGTTTGCATCCAATGTATTGTGCGTCATTGAAGACAACATTTTATACTACACGGTTGTTAACTGCAGATCATACTTGTTTTTATTATGGTTCATAACAGATTTCACATACAATTACTTTGCCACAAGAAACAATTTTTCGAATGGGACTCATAAAATCCGCCATTCTGAATTTCAAATTTCGCCATTTCGAATTTTGTGAAAATCACTTAATCACTACTCCTATCATACCAAATGACTGATCTTCACATATTTGGCATGTATGGACCAAGCTCTCTCGATGCATGTCAAGCCAGACAAACATGGCTGCCATTGAACTATTAACATTACCATGGGCATGCCCTGGTACATAAATGCATATGAATACATAGAGGCAAATATTCATTATGCAAAATATGCATTGGTACACATGTTCAAAACAATCTCAAGAGTCAAGATATGCAGGCACTTTCAGCTTGAACATATGGGGGCATAAAAAATGACAGATATTTATAATGGTTGATACCTCTTGATCCATTTGACCCCAGAGTGATGATATATTGCACACATGCTAAGGGACATGAATCCAGCTAAGCAGTCAAGTATGATTTGGCCTAATGGGGGCACTGATGGAAAAAAACATTAACGGAAGCCTTATCCTATTAAGACCAGTGTTTAAAATCATGGGTATGCAGAGGATATATACTGAAGCTGGTTCCATTTATGCAAGTAGTTCAGGAGAAGTAGACGTTTGAAGTACTTAACATTAGCCAGAAATAGTCAAAAATATGGAATAATTTATTTCATTGAGATGTAATGGAGGCTTGATACTGTCCACCTTTGCTGTCTTGACAGATGGGCTCTCATCGCCATTGGGATGCCCTCCCTCCATTTGTTATTAAGTTGAAAGTATACTGCTATTTAGTCACATATGCTTAATTTAAGTTTAATTACATTAAAACATTTGGTTTTGGGGCATGCCTTCTCATGCATTACGTTTCTCCAAAATATTTTCATTATTCACCAAAGAGAAGGGAAATGTAGTTTCTTAATATGCAGATTCACCCTATTCAAACCACAATGTGGTGATTAAGACAATAATGAATACAATCCTTTGCAACTTGATCTATGGAGGAGCGATGGACTCCATCCTAGCTGGTGTGGTGGTCTTCTTCTGTTAGCCAGCCTGCTAACATAGTGGAGTCTGTCAATAGCATAGCCAGAGCAGTTAGTACAGTTTTGCCTACTGCGACTGTGACTTGTTCCAGGCTGAGAAATGTTAAACAAGGAAGTGCTAACAATTGCAACTTTATTGAGATAAAACCTTCCTCCACATTGGTCACAAATAAAAATGATTTTATTATCTCAAAATTGGGCTCCTAAATGTTAGATCCTTGCTCCAAAGGCAGTTGTAGTAAATACAATTATTCTCTGATCCTAAACTAGATTTTATTGGCTTGTGTGAAACATGGCTAAAGCCTGATGAATTTACTGCCATTAATGAGACCTCTCCTCCTGGCTACACTAGTGATCATATCCCCCGTGCATCCAAAAAGGGAGGGGATGTTGCTAATATCTATGACTGTTAATATAAATGTACTTAAAATACATCTCTAGTTTACATTCTTTTGAGGTTTTACTCATTTAAGTTAACCAGACTGATATTTTGTTTTACATAGCTACTGGGCCATATACAATGTTCCTCAATGAGTTTCCAGAATTCTTATCTAACCTTGTAGTCATGGCAGACAGTATTAAAATTTGTGGTGATTTCTATAGTCAAACAACCCTCTTTAAAATGTAATTAACTCAATGGGTTTACCTACATGTCTCAGGTCCAACGCACAAACATAATCATACTTTAGATGTAGATATAGATATTGTAGATATTATAATTTCAACCTCCTTAAATAATTATAGTCCCCAAAATCTCAGTTGTGCTGAGAATGTCCTGAACCTCCCTGACCAAATGTCAATGGGGACCCTTGCATTTTTGTTCTAAACCCACAAATTGTCAGCTAGACCCAATTCCAACAACATTACTTGAGGAGCTATTTCCGGTGCTAGGTCAGCCAATGTTGAACATAACAAAATGTGTACCAAACTCACTAAAAATAACGGAAATTAAGACTCTTCTAAAAAATCGAATCTGGATCTTGACATATTAAAAAAATATAGGCCAACATCGGACCTCCCATTCCTCTCAAAAATAATCGAAAAATGTGTGTCCCATCAACTGAATGCCTTCCTGAAGACAAATAACATTTATGAAATCCTCCAGTCTGTGACAACTACGCCATCTGCAGCTCATCCTCCCCCTGCAGGAGGCGGACCTCAGCGCTCGATGTCACCGGCCTTCTAACACCACCGCCCGTCATCAATCCATCGCACCTGTTGTCCTGTTTAGCGCACCTGATTCTCATCCAGTCATTACCATTCCAAGTATATATGTGTCCTCTGTTCCCCCTGTCTTTGCGTGTTATTGTCTCACCATTGATGAGCATAAGCCAGCTCAACCATTAAATTATATGAACCAAAACGTACCTTCTCCGCAGTCTGCTTCACCTCCATCTCACGAACGAGCTGACACAGTCTGATTTCAGACCCCATCATAGTACTGAGACTGCACTCGTGATGGTAGCAAATTAGCTTCTAATGGCCTCAAAAAAGGTTCCACATTCGTTCTGTTGTTTCTTGAGCTTTGTGCCACTTTTGACACTATTGATCACTCCCTTCTCTTAGAGAGACTGGAACCCCATCTTACGTTACGTGGACATGTTCACAGTGTTACTGGACACTGGACAGTGTTACTGGACCCCCCTGTCTCAGCCCCAAGGTCTTACGCTGCTATATTATTGTGCTGGGGGGAATAGGGTCAGTTTTCCTTCTCCATTAGAAATCCTTGTAAATCTAAGGAATGCATTTTCTACATTTTCCCTGTCTCCTGCCGTTTTAAATTTAGGAGGACATGAGATCTTGGCCCACACCTGCGGATTACCAGACTTGACTCATTGCTGTCCCTGTCCAAAGTCCTCCTGGTTGTGTTGCAGATCAAGACGATACCTGACGATTTCAGTTGCCACTCTGATGACCCCCAGGTTGTCCCTGTCCTTATCCATCTGGTCCATGTTTCCAACTTGGACTAGGTTTAAATAGACTCTGGACTCAGCCCACATGCATTTATTAATTATTAAAATGTGTACTCTTAATATGTTCACCTGGCACAGCCTGAAGTGGACTGGTTACCCTTCAGAGCCTGGTTCCTCTCTAGGTTTCTTTAAAAATGTCAGCCTTCATAGGGAGTTTTTCCTAGCCTCTGAAATTCAACACTACTGCTGTTTGCTCCTTCGGTTTTAAGGCCGGGTGCTTTGTATAAGCACTTTGTGACAACTGCTGTCACGGTTCGGGGCAAAAGACTATAGTCAGACGCAGGTGAGTGGCTTGCTTTATATTTTATTTTAAATGCAGGCATGCTAGTAGGCCTGAAACAGGCCACATAAAACAACGAAAGCCTGGGATATTCCTGGTATTTAACCAGATCCTGCTTAGCAGCGCTATAACAATTTAAGGCACAAAAACGTTGACAAAAAAATAAAAAATAACCCACAAAACGCCAACTTAACCCGCAGACATGTATAGCCCTACACTAATGATCAAACAAGGAACAGGTGTGTCCAGCAACGACGCGCAAAGAGGACAGTGGTTTTAAAAAGTCTGTGACGTCAACCGCAGGAGACCCGGCGCACCAGCTGGGGGAGCCTCAAGAGATGTAAATATGGCTTCATAAAAACATTTGATTTATTTATTTTATATTGTCAACTACAATAAAAATCTTGATTAAAGTATTCAATGTTGTCATGAGATGGGTTTATCTTGTAATCATTTAAAGAAAAAACTAGTTTACCTATTCCTTTACAACTGTACTAGTCTAATCACTACACTATGTAGTCTAAAAAAATGCTACTGATCACCTCTCCATATATGCGGAAAATAAGCAGTTGTCAACAATGTTAAGCTAAATCAAACCAATTCTATTTATCCTAGAAGACATGCCGCTACAAGAGAAGCATGCATAAAAATATTTAAACTGCAAATTGTAGAATGTATAAACATTATATAAATTATACATATATCACTTTCGATTTTCAAATAATAATGTTGTAAATATTGTAGGCAAATTGTTAATGCTTTCCTACTGAACGTGAAAGGAAAAAACAAGCAAGCAAGCAAGTTTATTTATATAGCACAATTCATACATAGAAGCAATTTAATGTGCTTTACAGTGAAAATAGAAATAATGCAATAAAATCAAAAACAGTTTACACAGAGGTTATTCCTCTGATAGCACCAGAACTTTCATTACAATTGGTAAAATATAGCAGGTTATACATTTAATAACACAATAATTTAAGAAGAGAAATATAAAAACAGCATGAATAATAAAACATAGGATAATAGAATTGAGATAAAATATAAAACAGAAAGCTAGAAGAACTATAACACAGAATAATAAAATAGACGTTATAGATATAGAATATAAAACAAATTAGCTAGAAAAAAACTGTAATACTAAACAGTTAACTGTTATAAAAACAGGCTCACGGTGGGGTTGCGTTTAAGAGCTTAGTCATAGGCACGTGCAAAGAGTAGTGTTTTTAGCCTGGATTTAAAAATGGACACATTTGGTGAACGTCTAAGATCTTCTGGTAGTTTATTCCAGTTGTGTACAGCATAACTGCTAAATGCAGCTTCTCCATGTTTAGTTTGGACTCTGGGCTCTACCAGCTGACCTGAGTTCATGG
>JACXGJ010014807.1:0-14340 GCA_016801105.1 Esox niger
CCTCTACTATTCAAATCAAAGACAGCATATTCTGTTAGTGTCCAGTATTCCTATTTCTTTTATAGTAGCCTACTTGTTTTGATGTTCTGTTTTTGCTGTATATTTCTTGTATTTACTATCAACAAACATCAATTTCCCTCCCGGGCAATGTTAATTTATTTCGTTTGAGAACCTTGTTCAATAATTAGTAATGTTATTACTGATTTATTTAGCATATGTCTGGCCTTCATTGTTACTGTAGTTGTCTAAATCCGTCACCTAGTGTGTTTTTAGGTATGTTAAAATGGCACTGTGAAGAATTCTGCCTCTGAACAATAGCCGAACATGTCTCTTCTTCATCTTCCTTTACCAAACGAGCCCAGTACAGTGCTAGCTATTCCAGGTTGAATAGACAATACCGTGAGTGTCTAAAGTGAGTATAAGGAGAATTCAAGTCAATGCAAACTGACAGACAGACCAGTGAGAAAGTTTTAATGGGGAATATGTCAGTAAATTATTAATACTGTAGGAAAATATTATTTAAAACATTAACTGCAGATGTCTTGTTGTTTTCATGTTTTATGCATTACCCTTTTAAACAAATCTATTTGAAGTACATACCTCAAACATATATTAGGCTTAAACCAAATAAAACACCATTACCATGTCAAATATAGAGTTGGAAGTATGTTACTTTTATGCTTGAAACTAAATATAACACTTTACATAGGTACATAAAATAAAGCTGACGCACAACAAAATTCCTAGTTAGTTTATTAAGCATAACATCAAACTAACTAGGGATTTTGTTGGGATTTTTCAAAGATGCTCAGTGTTTCAATTTTTTTATTTTCTGATCATGCGTCAATAAAAGTTGGCAGATATCTCAGCCTGTTCACAAGATCTATGTGCCCTCTAGTGGATTGTTGTACACATTTGAATTATGTCAAGACCCAATCCTATTATTATAGCTGCAGGAAGTAACGCTGGTGGGTGTAATGCCAAAACAGATGCCAAAAAAGTAATTTTGTCCTTGAACTAGTTAACTGCAGCGTTTGATAGAATAGATCAGTGTTTTCCAATCCTGGTCCTCGGGACCCAAGGGGTGCACATTTTAGTTTTTGCTCTGGGACTCACACATCTGTTTTAAATGTTGCCCTACCACTTTCACACTTCACATAATCAACCTATCATCAGGTTTTTAATTTGAATCAGGTGTGAGAGTGCTATGGCAAAAACACATTGGTTTCCTACACATTGACTCAGAGAAAAAAACGATTCTATTTGCTGCAGTGAATATAGCTTTTACTATATGAGTCAATATGTATTTCATATCCACTGAGATGCATTGTGGCCAGTGGGATGGGTGGAGAAAAATGCCAGAAACAATTGCAAATAAACACTGCCCCTTGGTTTTTTTATATAGTCACTCCATCCAATCTCCTGAACATTTCCTACAAAACATTCAATGCGGCATATAGAATAGTTTTCTCTTTATTGGGCAATATTTACATGTACAGTCTATTACAGTGTTTTGCATTGCGGCCTAAAGATGGTGTGGAGAATATTGTTATTAAATGTAACACACCATTCCCCATGTGGAACAGAAGGGTTAAAATAAAGAGACCACTGCAAATTTAATGCTTCTGTTCCTCACTCAAACCATCCCTTTTCAACTTTTTTGGAAAGGAAAAAAATTGTAGTGGTCTCTATGATCAGAGCTGTATAGTCTGCTAATAGACAATAATAGCTAAAAGTTGTATTACTTGTTTGAGTGTTTTGTTTGAGTGTTTTGTTTGTGACTGTTTGCCAAGGAACATCCAAAAACTGCATCTGGAGGAGATGACTATTCCAGCCTTTTCAACAGTTTTTATGATCTTGTCTCACCAGGATTTGTAACTTGTATCTCATCTGCAAACTAAATTGATTCTATAACTGAGCTTTGTAATTGTTTCTTATGGTAATATGGCACCCTCTACTGTTACAGTTGATAAGTGGGTGACAAAGGTGTACATTTTAACAATCAGTGTATTCCCTCATTGCAGGAAATCCTTGCTTGACTGGGATGCGTCTTCTGATACGCATCTCTCCAAAGTCTTTTGTTTAACACAATGTTCACTGAATCCTTATTTAACAGTATATACACAGTGGTTGAAGAACATATTCAACAGTCAACAACAGACATGGGACAGTAGATGTTGAGATACAGAATGTTACTTCTGAAGCACATATCCCATGTTTTTTTGGTTCTTATTACTCTGCTCATTCAACCAGGATGTCTAGCACAGCCAGAATCTGCCACAATCCAGTGACTTCGCACAGCCATTGAAGAGGAGTGGACCAACATTCCACAGGCCACAATCAACAACCTGATCAACTCAATGTGAAGGAGATGTGTTGAACTTCGTGAAGCAACTGCTAGTCACACCAGATACTTACTGGTTTTCGGATGCCCCCGGACCCCCTCAATACAGTGAAACTGAAACTGCAAATTTTCATTATTGCCCACCTGTGCAATACTCATGCTGTCTGATCAGCATCTTGATATGCCACACCTGTGAGGTGGATGGATTATCTCAGCAAAGGAGAAGTGCTCACTAACACAGATTTAGAAAGATTTGTGAACAATATTTGAGAGAAATAGGCCTTTTGTGTACATAGAGAGATTATTAGATCATTGAGGTCAGTTCATAATGAATGGGGGCAGAAACAAATGTGTTGCGTTTATAATTTTGTTCAGTGTAGTAAATAAATTCATTAAAAATACTACAATGTGATTCTCTGGATTTTTTTACCTCGCTTTGTCTCTCATAGTTGAAGTGTACCTATGATGATAATTACAGGCCTCTCTCATATTTTTAAGTGGGAGAACTTGCACAATTGGTGGCTGACTAAATACTTTTTTGACCCACTGTACCTATAAAACACCAGTCTCAACATCAAGAGTGAAAAGATGTAAATCAGACTGGCAAAAAATAATATTAAGATGGGCAAAACAACACAGCTACTGGACAGAGGAAGATTGGCAAAAGCGTTATGAACAGACAAATCTAAGTATGAGGTGCCAATTCAAAAGATGCTGGTGCTTGACACCATTTGGGTGTCTGTGGGTTCTTTGGTGGTGGTAAAGTGGGAGATTTGTACAGTGTAAAAGGGATCTTGAAGAATGAAGGTTATTACTCTATTTTGCAATGCCTTGCCATATCCTGTAGATTGCGCTTGATTGGAGCCAATTTCCTCCTACAACAGGACAATGACCCTAAGCACCGCTCCAAACTATGAAGCTGGTATTCTTCAGGATGCATGGCATAAAATCTCTTCAGATTACCTCAACAAATTGACAACCAGAATGCCAAAGGCCTGCAAGGCTGCCATTGCAGCAAATGGAGGATTCTTTGATGAAAGCAATGTCTGAAGAACACTTTTTATTTAAATTAAAAATAATTATTTCTAACCCTGGTAATTAAAATGTTTCCAATTTATTTAGCTATATTTCCTATTCAAAATAATTGTATCTATGTATTAATTGAAAACATCTATGACCTGAATCTTTTGAACAGAAATGTAGATTTTCATGTCTGAAACAAATTAAGTTAAAAACTAAGTTGAAAGTTGAATAAAATCACAAAGCTGATTAATTGTATGTGGAGTTATTTTAGATACTAGAAAGGTAAGGTTACATAAATTTACAGTAGATAGGCAATTACTCCTGTCCTAAAGTAGTTTCAAGGGGAAGCAGATTCCACCATTGGGGTGCAGACATTGAGTTTGGTCTGGGTTGCGTGGGATCTGCCCTCCTGTAGGGGTTAGACAGCAAAGAAGCCAAAAGTGGCAGAACAAAGACCTAGGGTAGGGATTTAACATTTGCCAAAACGTAAGAACGTTCCCCAAGCTGTTCCATAGGTAAGCGCCTTTATACCAAATATTACATACAAAACAGAAAGAAGGCATATTACCATATTACATTAAATACACATTAAAATTACACTAAATGTTGCAGGATATATGTACAGGGAATTCACCAGGTGCAATTTTCATATAGTGGATTGTTTATGTTCTGAAGCAGTTGGGTTGGAACAGAAAAGGTGTCAACTTACAGGTCTTTTTAAATTTTTTCCGGTCTTTGGCAAAAGCAAACTGAGAAGAATGTCACCCCATAGAAGTCTAGGAATTAGTTACTTGTCTGTCTCAATGTGTATTTATTGTACAAGCCACCATTTCCTCCCAATAGGCTTGGAGGAGATATGATGTCTTTTCATTGAGTAAATTGGTCTGTTTGTGGGGGAAGCAGCACCCCCTGGTTGCATCAATATATGAGCAGCACCCCCTGGTGGCAGACATAGCCCATGGCTACTGTGTATCACTACAATCAGATTTCTGAAATTCTTTCAAGACTGAAATGGATCCACGATCAGCACTTTTTTAGTGAGACAATATTAAGATGGGCGCTGGCTCTCATAAGGACATCTTCATAGTGCAAAATAATTGCACCAAGTGCAAAAATTGGTGAAGGTTTAATTTGAAACAGTCCTCCAACAGTGTTCCTAATAAGCTCCTACAAATGTTTTGTTCAGTTCACATAGAGGCAATTTCAATTAAATGACTGGACAATGCAGATTACAATGAGTGAAATACAAAATTACAAAATGGTAGCAATTGAAAAAATCTGAAGCGTCACACTTTAAATTTAATCAATATTGTTAAAGCAAAGTTTCAATTGAAACCCGTTTCACCCGGTTATGCAAAGGGTTTTTGCATGATTATTTAGCACTATGAAAAAAGAATTTGGTCAGAGTAAACATATTTAGCTGCAATATACTTTTCAAAAAGCATTTGTGAAAAATATACAAACAAGTGATTGCACTAATTAAAACTTTTAAGACATGATCTTTACATTTCAGACATTAACATCATATGATACAGTTACGGAACTTCTTCCAAATCTCTGTTAAGGCATAGACAATTTTTTGGTGGACATTGTCAGTGACAAACATAATAACAAAAAGGGAATTTCACAGATACAGTGAACACTGGGGGTTTGCAAAGTTTAAGACAGTGGACAAGTATGTTTTAAATCGCCCTGTAACTTGAGTGGGAGATTTCTCTTTAGGCCCAATGGAATGGTCTAAAACAAAGTAACTCAGGTAACAAGCGATGCAAAAAATTGCCCATCATCTTTACGTACATTTGAATTGGTCCTTGGCACAGTCAGCAACCCTCACATTTAAGGGTTTTGGTAAATGTGTCCCACTCTGTTTCATAACACAATTCTTTACAGTGAATGAGCAGTAACATTGCATCTCAAGAAACTAAATATGTATGCAAAATGAAGAAATGTCAAATTTCTTGAACAGTAAAAACATTCAAAAAGGACTTTTTTATCCACAACTCTTAAAGTGCAAAGAAATTATTTCACAGGAAATAATATAATACTTTTGAAAATACCATAAACGCAATGCCAAGCAGTTAACTGCATTGCCGTGTGAGTAATTAAACCTGGAATTTGTTCATTAAGGACCAAAATGGAAGAATATAAAAAATGTCCCTAATGAACAAAACACTGGTAACATTACATTAAAGTTGCTTCATATCAGTGTAACTTTTATGGAGTAACATAAGTATTATGATTACATACAGCTCTGCAGCATTTGCCACTGTTCACACTTTAGCCAAGCCAATATTAATTCTTCATAAAAATAGTCCTAGCCCTACAGGCCTCCAATGGCTTACGGATCTGGCAGGCCAATTACTTGACACTAGACTACCCCAGGGCCTGAATTTACAAAACACTTCTAAAGAAAAAAAACTGTCCATCAGATAGTTCATTGGGTGAAAATATTCATACGATTTTTCTAACGAACTATTCAGATATATTCCTGTGAATGTTTGTAAAACAGTGCCCAGTCCTTAATCTGAGACCAATGCAAAGTAGTTGGTGAACGACAAGACCATTTAGATGGACAGGTCAGTCTCCATGTCTGACGTAATTCTTGGACTGGCGGGGCCAGTCTCCTCTGGGATAATGCGTGAGGAATCCCCGTTCACACTGGCATGGAGACACGGCACTGCAGCGCCTGTAAGGATAACACCATTTGGAAACCATGCTCATGTTTAATAAAAGCAAACCGGAGAAAAAGGGTTTTGCAACGTCCCAGTTATTTACTTTGTCAGTAATAAGCCGGGGTATTTGTTTTCAGGTCCTCACTAGACACCACTGGACATATATTTAAGGAACACTTGGGGAATCACCGTGTGGTGGATCACATCACTAAGTTTTCCTTTAACACAAGAACCGCCAGTCCTTTCAAAGCCCCAGTATCCCCCAGTGCCGAATGCCGTTTGGTGTCACTAGCATACAAATCGGCCCAATTAGCATGGACAATCTCCTCCACCACATCACCATCCAGCCAGAGCTTCAGTTCATCTACTGGGTCGTCAAACTATATAGAATAGTCAACAAAATTATGAATTCACAGAATTTGCTTGTTTTAAATGGTTAATGAATTTGAAGAATATAAGAATGTGTTTGGATTGGGCATATCATGCGAAAAAACGATTACAAAAAGAATACAAAAAAGGATTATTACTAATAACACAGGCTATAGTATTTTCATTTGTCTATAAGCCCTAATGTACAAGGTGAAACTAAGACTCTACCATTAGGGTTAGGGGAGTATCGTGCATTCATCCATTGACATCATGCAGTCCGTGAGGGGGGATTAGCGCCTGGGTACAATTAGCAGCTGCCTGGGTACCAACGTAAAGTGGCGTGCGCTTTTGGCTGTTTAAATTGGAAAATGGGGTAAAAAATTAGAAATAGTCTCTAAATAGATTTCTGTTCGTCAGTTTAGAATTTAGACAACGGAACTATTTAGAAAAAGTCATAGAAGGTGGAGGGTGTAGCTTTCAAAATGGCAATTTTATTTTTGTTACAAACCCAAACACCAACGGGCATTGGCATTTGGCGGTTCTAGTGTTAAGTGGACCTATGTATGCAAAAGTAATAATAATGAACTTTTTACTACTGGTGTGGTTGAGGGGAACTGTTTATGTAGGAGTGTGCGGGTGTGAGAATTTCTTACGGTCCATCTCATTAACAAAGCCGTCACTGTGAGCCTCTGTGTCCGAACAAGTTCGTGTTCGCCTCTGGATGGATCTCTGACCTGATGACATACACTCCTTTGGCAAGAGGCCAGACCTTAAAACAACGAGCAATGCATTAAGAAACATAGCCAAGTTAGAGAGAAAGGACTAGCTTTCACACCCTAAACCTTAAACATCAGAAAGGGAAAAATATATATATTTGCTTCTAAAGGAAAAATTCCCCCAAACTACACAAATATTGACAAAGACCTCTGTGTGTATTCATGATTTTGGAAAACAAGAATACCTGTCAAAATTGTAGTTGCCCGGGTGACTTATGGACCGCTTCATCTGCGTATGAAAGAAGAAAATGGACCATGTCAGTACATGGGCCTAAAGCCAAGTATCAAGGTAAATAACAAAGAGTAACTAACATAGAAAACTAAAACACACATTCTCTGTATACCTCAATGAATAAAAAGGCAATTTAGCAAGTGGATAAACTATTTTTAGACAACAAATTATATAAAAGGCATTTACATGGGACCAACCAAAAATAATTAGTGTAGCTTGACAAAAATAACAGTTTTAGGGCAACATAGTATGTAGGTAAACAGAAAAGATAAGAGAACTAGGTAATTATGCACCAAATAGAGTAACACTGACTGAAGCACAATGGCAATTATCCAATAGATGATGTTGGTTGTAATGAAAAGATGACAGTGAAGTGTCCCATAGACACTGATCTTGAGTCTGTATTGCATTTTCCCCACTGACAGGACTGAAGTACAGGAATCTGATCCTTTAATTTTTTGTTTTATTTAAACCAGTGAGGCTGATTGAGAACAGATTCTCATTTGGAATTGTGACCTGGCCAAGACAAAGCGCAGATGTGCAGGACAACATACAATTACACAGAGTACACAGTATACAAAATACAAAATGAGGTGGAGTTTGAATGAAATACAAATGCAGTACAGAGTCTATGTACAGTTAGTGCAAAAGTGCTAAAACAATACCAACAGTACAAATGCTCTAGAAAATCTAGCTATAATTGTAAAGTGCAGTTGAGGGCATTATACAGTTTGTGTAAGGTGGAGCGTATTTTGCGAGGTAGGTTGGTTAGTGTTCAAAGATGGAGGGGCAAAAACAAAAAATAGCATAACCCTAGGGTACACCTTTGCAAATGGTATAGTGCATAGAAGCGAAGATATTGGACAAATGTTGCAGATAAGTGTGCATATCTGCCATGGGGCATGATAGCGATAATAAGGGCAACTATGTGCAGGATCAATGAGCTCATGATGGAAGAGAGTAAACACGTACAATGAACTGTCACTAGCTCAGGAATGAGGGTCTCCTGTTTCCGGGTTTTTTGTAATTCATTCCAGTCACTGGCAGCTGAGAACTGGAAGGAGTAGTGGCCGAAAAAGGTGTGGGCTTTTGTGGTGACCAGAAAGCTGTATCTGTTTGAGCACAGGCTACGGGACGGTAAAGCTAAGATGAGCTCACGGAAGGAGTGCTGTATGGCATTAAAGCTCTCCTTGAGGTTAGTAAGCACAGTGTCCACAATGGCTGGATGTACAGTGGGGAGAACAAGTATTTGATAACCTGCAAAATCAGCAGTGTTTCCTACTAACAAAGCATGTAGAGGTCTGTAATCATTACCATAGGTACACTTCAACTGTGAGAGACGGACTCCAAAACAAAAATCCAGAAAATCACATTGTATGATTTTTAAATAATTAATTTGCTGTTTATTGCATGACATAAGTATTTGATCACCTACCAACCAGTAAGAATTCCAGCTCTCACAGACCTGTTTGTTTTTCTTTAAGAAGCCCTCCTGTTCTCCACTCATTACCTGTATTAACTGCAACCGTTTGAACTCATTACCTGTATGAAAGACACCTGTCCACACACTCAAACAGACTCCAACCTCTCCACAATGGCCAAGACCAGAGAGCTGTGTAAGGACATCAGGGATAACATTGTAGACCTGCACAAGGCTGGGATGGGCAAGCAGCTTGGTGAGAAGGCAACAAATGTTTGTGCAATTATTAGAAAATGGAAGAAGTTCAAGATGACGGTCAATCTCCCTTGGTCTGGGGCTCCATGCAAGATCTCCCCTCGTGGGGCATCAATGATCATGAGGAAGGTGAGGGATCAGCCCAGAACAACACGGCAGGACCTGGTCAATGACCTGAAGAGAGCTGGGACCACAGTCTCAAAGAAAACCATTAGTAACACACTACGCCATCATGGATTAAAATCCTGCAGCGCACGCAAGGTCCCCCTCAAGCCAGTGCATGTCCAGGCCCATCTGAAGTTTGCCCATGACCATCTGGATGATCCAGAGGAGGAATTGGAGAAAGTCATGTGGTCTGATGAGACAAAAATAGAGCTTTTTGGTCGAAACTCCACTTGGCGTGTTTGGAGGAAGAAGAAGGATGAGTACAACCCCAAGAACACCATCCCAACCGTGAAGCATGGAGGTGGAAACATCATTCTTTGGGGATGCTTTTCTGCAAAGGGGACAGGACGACTGCACCGTATTGAGGGGAGGATGGATGGGGCCATGTATTGCGAGATTTTGGCCAACAACCTCCTTACCAAAGTAAGAGCATTGAAGATGGGTCGTGGCTGGGTCTTCCAGCATGACAACAACCCGAAACACACAGCCAGGGCAACTAAGGAGTGGCTCTGTAAGAAGCATCTCAAGGTCCTGGAGTGGCCTAGCCAGTCTCCAGACCTGAACCCAATAGAAAATCTTTGGAGGGAGCTGAAAATCCTGCGACAGCCCCAAAACCTGAAGGATCTGGAGAAGGTTTGTAAGGAGGAGTAGGCCAAAATCCCTGCTGCAGTGTGTGCAAACCTGGTCAAGAGCTACAGGAAACGTAAGATCTCTGTAATTGCAAACAAAGGTTTCTTCCAAATATTAAGTTCTGTTTTTCTGATGCATCAAATACTAATGTCATGCAATAAAATGCAAATTAATTATTTAAAAATCATACTATGTGATTTTCTGGACTTTTTGTTTTAGATTCCATCTCTCACAGTACTTAAGATAATAATTACAGACCTCTACATGCTTTGTAAGTAGGAAAACCTTCAAAATCAGCAGTGTATCAAATACTTCTCCCCACTGTATACAGAATGGTGTCGTCTGCATAGAGGTGGATTTGAGAGTCACCAGCAGCAAGAGCAACATCATTTATATACAGTGAGAACAGAGTTGGCCCAAGAATTAAACCCTGTGGTACATCCATGGAGACAGCTATAGGTCCAGACAGCAAGCCCTTGAATTCACACACTGGACCCTATCTGAGAAGGCAGTCATTTGAGAAACCAAGGCTGTTGAGTCTACCAATAAGAATAGAATGCTTGACAGAGTCAAAGGTCTTTGACAGGTCAATGAAGATGGTTGCACAGTAGTGTTTTTTATCGTTTGTGGTTATGATGTCATTAAGGACCTTAAGTGTGGCCGTGGTGCACCCATGACCAGCACGGAAGCTGGGGGAGAGGGTGCTTAGGCATGTAGCTGCAAGGGCTACAGAGACATTGGCCGGAGGGTGGGGGGACAGGTCAAAAGCAAGGCAGCTTCAGCAAAATGCTTATCCTTGATCTGTAGCTAAGAGAGAACATGAATTTGGAGCTAAACAATGCATCACATTGGCATCCTACCCGGGCCATCTGTACAGGGGACGGAGAAACCGGGGACATCATCATGTCATCCGGCGGGTTCAATAGCACTGGGTCCGTCTTGAACTTCGAGTTTGCGATCTTCATACATTCTTCCAGTGTTTTGATGAAGGTGTTACATGTGGCACTCAGCAAAGAGGAGGCCTCATTCAGACTCTGGAGAAACAGAAAATACAAGAATAAGTAAAACAGTAATCTACGATCAAGACAATATTAGATAGAATGTTTTGGTTTTATAATGACAGGAAATGGCATGAGAAACTCAACAGAACGCATATGTGCTGACTAACGCTGAACAACTGACAATAGATAAGATGTGGTGGCCATTACTGATAGGCCCCAAACATCCTGTCAACACCTACTGCTAGGAACTGCAAAACATGACTGTCATAGATTATATCGGTAGACCCATGGACCATAGGGGAGGTTGGAACATGCAATACAAGCGTACCATGTAGGATAAACCTTTCTTATTGGAGGATAAGACTGTGTAATGGTTGGCTACAATCATTTACCGCCTACTATGTGTATTGGCATAAAAGTCTGTGTTAATTTGTAATTACTGGAAAAAGATGAATGAACTATGGAAGGTTAAAATCGTTGCCTCATGCTGAATAAAGATGTCTCTACTCAGACTTCTGGTTGCATTAATTTTGTTCATGGATATTAAATGGACGGAATCTGACAATAGCTATACTCTCCCAACATATTTACAATAGATAGCTTTAAGTATGAAGTGTTGGTGGCAGACTAATGTTTAGTGATTAAGGAATTGGGCCTGTAAACGAAAGATTGCTGGTCTGAATCCCTGGGCAGAGAATGTACAAAATATGTTACCTTGAACAAGGCACTCAAACCAAATTGCTCCTGCCAGTCACTCTGGATAGGGGCAACTGCTGAATCAGCTTTTCTTAAAACACCTTTTTGTCAGTGAGTGGCAAAACATAGCCTTCTTCCTCTAGGGACAATTTGGGTAAAACAATACCAATGACCAACGATTTTCTTTAGGATATTAACAACACATTGAATTGTTTTATAATAGTAATAATGCCAATCAATGCTGAATGAAAAGAAATGGGTGTATCGAGTTTTGTAAAAGCACTTTGTGACAACTGCTGATGTAAAAAGGGCTTTATAAAATACATTTGAGTGATTGATATGAAAACATGGTGCCATTTGGCAAACACGCAAGCTGAAGCCATGCAGGTGTGGTTACCTCAGAATTGGAATCTCTATCCTGGTCCTCATTGTCCACAGACTCCTGTATCGTGTGGACTTGCTGCATTAGCAAATCGCAGTAGAGGCGCAGTTCCGACATCTTAGTTTTCAGAGATTCTGTCGTCTCGGTTATTTCTTCGAGAAAACCAAAACAGGAACACATTATATTGAGACTTCATTGAGAATGTGGTGAGAGTAAATTCTAGCCTGGTCAAGGGTTCAAGATATGATGGTGATCTTGCCAATTGAGTAGTTGGTAACAGAACATAAAGAGATGGGTTTCCAGGCTGAAGTAACACATCATTCCTAATCTAAAACATATAGGCATGTGTGAAGTTAATAACCAATATAAACCCTAAGCTGGGTCTGTACCCTTTTCTTTCTTGGCCCTCGTGTCTGCAAGGCCAGCTTTTGAACTTCCAAGAGCCACCAGCCACATCTGTCGTTCGGCAGCATTAACAGCTTTGACATAAAAATGCTGCTCCCCTGGTATGATCAGTTCCAGTCTCGTATTGTCTGTCGGATGAACTAACAGGAAAGACATCAACACAGCTCTTACTTACACTGCAGAAGACACCATTTGAGATTCAAAAGCATAAACAGCCAGTACTGAAAGTGGAGTGGTTTTAATGTGCAATCAGGAATTCAAAGAACAATACAGAGGACACCTGCCAATGTTTGGATTAGCAGCTGAGGGATGGGATTAGGAAATGTAATCACTTTCAAATTCTTAGGATGAGCTGAGCAATGAGGGCCTTTCAGCAACAAATCTTACCTTTGATTTCACAGACAGACATCTTAATACTTCCTTTGCTCCCTTTGCATACATCATCTTGAGAGTCATAGTAGGAAAGGATCCCATCTTCTAAAACAAACCAGCGTGGCTGCCACCCTGAAAACATAACCGAACTATATGATTCTTCAACAGACAGATTCAGTTGAACAGGGTATATAACTAGCTCCACTATCTTCCCTGTTCATGTAAATGATAAAACTGCTTAGGTACACACAACCACGAGCAATAAGATTCTTGCAGATAGCCAGCATGTGCAGTTACAATTACAGTTCTTAGAAGCCTGTAGTCGAACTACAGTATATCTGAACTAGCTAATGTTTAACCTAGAAGAGTCGACTCAGTACAGTAGGTAGATAGACATATGGCAGCTATACTAATGAGATAGTCCTAGCAAGCTATCCTATGGACCAGGTTACATTGATTGGGACAATAATAACATAGCGTTACCTGTCATGTAGTTTGTCCACTTGTAAAGAACTCCTTCCATTGCTATTGTGCTTGTAAATTTTACGTTACTACACGACCCACTTACTACTTACCAACGCTAGCAAGCCATTTAGCTTGCCAACTTCATGATGCTAGCTAGATAAAACCCAACTAAAAATGTATATTAGTCCTACACTATATAATGCCATCCCGTATCGGACAACATTCACATTTACATTTATCCAACATTTATCTAATATTTCTATCTTGTTATTGAATGAGATTTTAATACGCGAATTATAGTCGAGCGCTTCCTACTGTCGCTACACTATTTACTTCCGTCAACAAAACCAAAAAAATAATAATTACTTCCAGGTTACAGAACGTTTTAAAAAATATATTAGTAACGTCATGCTGGCAACATTAGAGATTCCTTAGCAACAGTGCGACTTCCTGTTATCGGATTATGCCTTCAAAATAAAGGCCTGCGGTAAAAGGCGATATAAATAAATAACAAACTTGACGCTTTGCTTAGTGTATATTGTAATGATGTTGGAAAAAAGGAATATCGACATAATATTTTTTTTAATAAAAATGCTGTTTAAATAATTATTCACAAAGAATGAATAAAGTCCTAAGGTGGAGCACATTGATTAATGGAGATGCTGTAAATTATTGTTGCAAACATTTCATTTTTAAAAGGAAGTTGATTCTTGATTATATTATTCCTGTTAATTTGCTAGTGTTTTAGTTTTATATGGGCTTGTTCAGCTAAATCCAGCAACACTATACGTTCCACCTGATAACCCATTGCAACACATTAGACTATACAGTACACGGGATACATATTGTATCATAGAGCAAAAATGACTATATGCGACACAGTGAGAGTATTGCAGGAAATGCGCGGAAGGGTCCCTACTAACCGAATAAAAGGATTTGAACTTTTTGGGGGGATGGGAACTGTGTGCTACATCCAGCAACACAATATTCTGCCACCAAGGCAAAACCCTATAATACACTGTACATGGGATACATGAAGAAATTAATTGGCCACTTTTATTTTGAAATGTTCCTATATTTTGTGACGCAGAAGTGTTTTTAAATGTTGCTCACAAGACGCAGATCATGTTTTT
>JACXGJ010014808.1:0-14338 GCA_016801105.1 Esox niger
TGATCGATGGATAATGACGGGTTGCAGGCCTGATCGATGGATAATGACGGGTTGCAGGCCTGATCGATGGATAATGACGGGTTGCAGGCCTGATCGATGGATAATGACGGGTTGCAGGCCTGATCGATGGATAATGACGGGTTGCAGGCCTGTGTGAACTGAATGGAGGATGTTGTTCTTTGGTTTGAGCTGCAAGGATACGTGAATGGGATATCACAGGTGCATATAAAAAGCTTGTCCAGAAGAAGATCTTATAGATGCGCTATGAGGTATTAGGCATTTGTGAAATCCTATGCCTACTATCCATTTGCATAACCCTTACAACTACTGGCTGAAATTATACACAGACTTTAACCAAGATACGTTTTTTTTCAGGAAGATAGTGTGCATGTGACATGGCCAATGTTCCCCATGTTTGGGATTGCAATTAGCTATTAGCTAGTTTATTTATTTAGCTACTAACCTTTGTGTTTAATAATAACCTTATTGATCTTATTTCTGTTTAATTTAGGTCGCAGTGATGTCGACTGAAGAACTAATTTCAGTAAATTATGAAATATTTGGGAGAGTTCAAGGTGTGTTTTTTCGAAAATACACTCAGGTAAGAATACAACAGTACGGCATTAGACATTAAGCAATTATTATTGTCATTTTAAAAGTGTACCTCTGCCAATGCTTACAGTAAGAAACATGGTGTATTGATTGTGTAAATAGGGACCATGCCAGTCGTAAGGACTAAGGTGTTCAGCAGAAAGCAGGCATGTACAGGTACAAATGAGTGCCAATCACTGGTGTTCAAGATTATGATGATACATTCATATTTTTATAACTGACTTCAACATGTTAGGATTCATAAGAAAAACAGACACTTAGGTACAATCTCTAAGCCCCTGCTCTGGACATGCATATCAAATCCCTTTCATTAAAGAAATGTAATTTAATAGCAGGACGGCTCTTGTGGGAAATCCTTTCCCATCCAAACACAACTGTCAGGTTTCAGACTTTTTATACAGATGAAGAACCATACATTAATTCGCCACCCATTTTTTTCCAGATGCATTTACAGAGAGCACATTTTCATTTACAGCAAAACTGCCCTGCTCTGAGACAGAAATATTTCACCTTGTCAGCTCAGTGATTTGATCCAGCCAATTTTTTTTTTGTTAATAGTCAGAGGCTTCCTGCTGCCCAGGACTAACAACTAACAAACGCATTTAAAGGAAATCATGTTCTAGGAGTTGCTTCAAACACTAAGGGAATGGAATCAGGAAACGCTAGCAACTATTGTGGGACAATAATAGAATACATTTGAACTTTTGTAGGCAAAAGCTAAATATTTATCAAGCCAGTAGGTTGACTGCCATTAGGGTGCAAACATACATATATAGAAATTGTGCAAGCTACTTTTGTCTGTTATAGATTATTGGGGTATCAACATGCATGTTACGGCATCCGCACTTAAACCTCTGAATGCTACATTTCATTGCATATAGGTTTATCATGGGTGCATGTTACAGACCTCACCACTGTTTTATATCAAATATCTGGGATGGGTTTAAAAAGAGACAGAAGGAATAAACTGATGATGTGCTATGAATAACAATAATGAATGTCAGTAACATGGCAATATGTAGTGTAATGGGTGTTGGGACACAGGGACCAAACAAGGGTTTAGGGACCTTTAGAGTGTTTTATTAACAAAAACAAAATGGTAAGAGGCGCAGGAGGAGGAGGAAAGTGTAGGTATACTGTAGTTAAGCGTTAAGTAACCAGGTCAGTATGTGTATGTGTTTGTATGTAGTTATAGAGGTCCTGGAAGCCAAGGATCTTGGCCCAGTGGTGAACTTGGTGACCTGCACCACTCTCTGAGGTGTCTTGCAGTTGAGTGTGGTGCAGTTGCCTCATTAAGTGGTGATGAAGACACTTGATGTTTTCATTGGTGCAGCTGTATAACTTTTTGATTACCTAAGGGCCAATGGAAAGAGGCACTAAATGCTACTCATGGAGGTTCTCTGCTGTATGGTTATATGGTTTTATTTATTTTCTGTCACTCAGTCACGCTTGCACAGGTAAGCAGCACTGATCTAGAGATCCAGTAAAGCTACACTACCGTTCCATTTGGGGTCACTTAGAAATGTCCTTGTTTTCCATGAATACATACATGAAATGAGTTTGGATAGGCAATATAGCTAAATGAATAGAAAATCTAGTCACTGACAAAGTTTTAAGTATTTAATTGTTTGTAATAATTGTCCTTCAAATAGTAATTGTCCTTTAAACTTCGCTTTCATCAAAGAATCCTCCATTTGCACCAATGACAGCTTTTACAGCCCAGTTGCAGACCTTTGGCATTCTAATAATAATAATACTAATAATAATAATAAAATCATCATCATCGTCATATTATTTTTTTATTAGTAGTATTAATATTTTGAAGCCCTTTTCAAAATTAGGTAACAAAGTGCCAGTTGTATTGCTTCTTTAATCAGCGCAACAGTTTTCAAGCCCACATTTTCTAATGATCACTTAGCCTTTTCAAATTATAAACTTGGATTAGCTAACACAACGTACCATTGGAACAGAGGACTGATGGCTGCTGATATTGGGCCTCTGAATATCTAATATGTAGATATTCCTGTTAAAATCAGCTGTTTCCGGCTACAATTGTCATTTACAACATTAACAATATCTGCACTGTATTTCTGATCAATTTGATGTAATTTTAATGGACAAAAAATTTGGCTTTTCTTTCGGAAACAAGGACATTTCTAAGTGACACCAAACTCTTGAATGGTAGTGTACATCAAGGGTTATAGTGCTGTCAGCTGGATACAAAAACATATTAACTGCCGTGCTCTCCAAGGACATACTCCTGACTAATGATAACCTCTCTTTCTGTCTTAACGTTGGTGTTTTTCAGGCAGAGGGTAAAAAGCTAGGCTTGGTTGGCTGGGTGCAGAACACAGATGCAGGAACTGTGCAAGGGCAGCTTCAAGGTCCGAAAAACAAGGTGAGACAGATGCAGGATTGGCTGAAGTCCACTGGGAGCCCAAAGTCACAAATCATCAAAGCAGAGTTCAAGAATGAGAAGAATGTTGAGAGCCTGGATTACTCAGCGTTCAATATAGTTCGCTCTTGAGTTTTGTTTACATTATATTCCAAAAGGAATGTGTGATAAGTTTATTTAAAATGTTCCTGTAATGAAAGCTAACAAAAATGTGCTGTAAATAATTCTAACTTTATTTAATGTATTTAAAGCCTAGATATTAACACATGTATTATTTATTATCCAAAAACAACAGTACTATATTTTCATCATAATTTCATTTTGTTTATTTTATCTACCTTGATCTTTGCCTGGATACCAGTCTGTTGAGCTAATATTCCACTCACTGCCAAATGACTAGTATTGACAGAGAGTGGAATGTTAACAAAGGACACCGTTTTTCTGCAGTAGGTTCATCTGAGTGGGTGCTTAATTGTTCTAGGAATGGAGTAGCTAGCTACATAATGAGTCAGTGAACTGCATTGCAAGCTGAATGTTCTGATTTGTACAATGGAATAGCCAGAGACAACAAGACCCATTGAGGAAACTGCGCTGCCTACCTTCAGACTACCTTAATTCCACTGTTACCACTTCCCTCATAACCTCCATGAGTGTCCAACTAATGATCATGTGATGTGGTTTTATAAAAAGCTTTTTGTGCTTTAAAGCTCTTTTGCGATTCTTCAAGTGTTTAGCATATACATAATGCATTAATATAGTTTGTATATGTTTGTGTTGAAAATAAATTCAGTAACAGCCAAGCAAGATTACAACATAAACAATGACAATGCACATAAGATTAAAAACATTATGTTGCTATCGATACATTGAAAGTGTATAATATTCTATAGTATGTGATGAAATGGTGCAATTATTTGCAAATGGAAGAAAAAAATAAACTGTAAATCTCCCCTGGGTCTGAGGCTTAATTGCAAGATTTCGTGGAGTTGCAATGATCATGAGAATGGTGAAGAATCAGACCAGAACTACACGAGAGGATCTTGCCAATGATCTCAAGGCAGCTCGGACCGTAGTCACTAAGAAAACAATTGGTAACACAATACACTGAATGACTGAAATCCTGCAGTCTCCCTGCTCAAGAAAACACATGTACAGGCCCGTCTGAAGTTTGCTAATGAACATCTGAATGATTCAGAAAACTGGGTAAAAGTGTTGTGGTCAGATGGGACCAAAATCGAGCTCTTTGGCATCAACTCAACTCACCGTGTTTGAAGGAGTAAAGCTGCCTATGACTCGAAAAACACCATCCCCACCATCAAACATGCAGGTGGAAACATTATGCTTTGGGGGTGTTTTTCTGCTAAGGGGACAGGACAACTTCACTGCATAAAGGGGATGATGGACGGGGCCATGTACTGTCAAATCTTGGGTGAGAACCCCCTTCCCTCAGCCAAGGCATTGAAAATGGGTCGTGGATGGGTATCCCAGCATGCTGATCCAAAACACACGGCCAAGGCAACAAAAGAGTTGATCAAGAAGAAGCACATTATGGTCCTGGAGTGGCTTAGCCAGTCTCCAGACCTTAATCCCGTTGAAAATTTGTGGAGAAAGCTGAAGGTTCGATGCCAGACGTCAGCCTCAACCTTGATGACTTGAAGATCTGCAAAGAGGACTAGTACAAAATCCCTCCTGAAATGTGTGCAAACCTGGTGGAAACGTCTGACCTCTGTGATTGCCAACAAACGTTTTGCTACCAAGTACTAAGTCATGTTCAGCAGGTGATCAAATACTCCTTTCCCTCACTGTATACAGAACCCCTCATGAAAAGGTGATTGGGATTGGATTACGCAGGAAGCCCAATGTTGGATCTTTTTCGCTAAATGATCTCTTCAAGTTGATCTTAATTGGTCGAAAGCCTACTGAAAAAAGAATTTGATCCGCCTTTGTAAAATAAATACGTTTGTTGGGTCGTCAAATACAAAGTATCGCCTTCAAATGACATACGGCCTCAAGTGTGTTTATTTCATAGGTCCATCATTGATTTATAGTAGTGTGATCTCCCCAATTGTTCGTTAAATTCACTTCTATTCAAAGAAAAGGTCTGCATTCGAATCGAGGTCGCCGAGAATAAAATATCTGTTATTAAATCCTGCAAGCAAAACGTTTGACAAATTTAAATCCGTCTATTTGGTTATCTTTGGTGAAAGAGCGAAGGACCTGGCTGGATCGGTTGATTGGTCGTTCACGCCAAATGGGGGCAGTGTTTTCTCCGTGAACTTTATTGCTAGTGAAAACGCCATGAAGAAGCTACCCCTTCACAACGGTGTCAGACCTTTTAATGAACGAAGCGTTGCAGTTGGAATTTATGTTTTGTAAAAGCAGCCTTGAACGCTGTTCCATCTCCAGACTGGTCGTATTTATTAACTTAACGGTTCCTGCTCAGTTGTGCTGTGGAACGTTTTCTTTTGGGATGTATTGTAGTTTGAATCATTACCAGTTAGTACCTTGCTATCTGGCTGTAGTTACGTATGCAAGAAAGCTAGCTAGATACATTGCAGTGGCCTACGTTGTCGTTATAAATCAATAAGTGTAAAGTTGTAAGTATGATTGAGTGTTTGTCAAAAGAAGTTCAAGGAAAGCTTCGGTCTGGAATCGCAATATTTTCATTACAGCAATGTCTTGAGGAGCTTATTGTGAACAGTATTGATGCTGGTGCAACATGCGTGGGTGTGAGGGTGGACATGGAAGCCTTCAAAGTGCAGGTTATAGATAATGGCACCGGGATGGACATTGAGGATATGGAGCATGTTGGAAACCGGTATTTCACAAGCAAATGTAGTTCTTTAGAGGACCTGGATAATCTGAAATTCTATGGATTCAGAGGAGAAGCTCTTGCCAGCATTGCCAGTCTTGCCATGCTGGTAGAAATATCATCCAGGACCAAAATGTCTGGGAAGACTCATGTCAAAATCTTCAAGGAAGGCAAGAGTTTGGACATGTTTGAGGCTGAGAACACTCGTCCCTCAGCAGGGACGACTGTGATTGTTTGTAACTTTTTTTACAACATGCCAGTGAGGAGAAAAAGGATGGATAGCGTGCTTGAGTTTGAAAGGATTAAACAGAGATTGGAGGCTATTTCACTAATGCACCCCACTGTCTCCTTCACGCTGAAAAAGGATTGCACAGGGACTATGGTAATGCAGCTTTCCAAAGCACGAAGCACTTACTACAGGTTTGTTCAGATCCATGGTTTAGGAAGGGCCCAAAAGCTTGGGGAAATCAGCCACTCCCATGCACAGTTTGAAGTAAGAGGTTACATAGGAAGAGAAGGCCATTACAACAACACCTTACAATTTGTCTTTGTGAATGAAAGACTCCTTCTCAAAACCCATATCCACAAGTTGCTAAACCTTCTTCTGCGCAAAGTTGGCAATCCAAGTCGGCTCAGTGACAGCCCTGCTACACCTGCCATTTGGAGTCCACAGCAGAGAAGAGGGATGGATCTACATGGACTGTATGTCATCAATATTAAGTGCCCTTACTCTGAGTATGACATATGCTTTGAACCCGCCAAGACCCTGATTGAATTTAAAGCCTGGGAAACTCTCCTAGTCTGCATAGAAGAGGCTGTGAAAGCATTCCTGAAAAGAGAAAACTTGGTATGTGAATTCTCCCCAGAGGATATCCTGGATGATGTTTCTCAGAATGTGTTTACTGGTCAAATGGCTAGCACAGATGGAGGTAAGGACTCCATTGGAAAAGGTGTACTACCGCAGATTGAGGGTGCTGCCCTGGAATGTAACATTGGAAGGACACTTGCATCTGAACCTGTTCATAGAAGGCCCACGGAAGGTTCTTGCAAGAAAGAATGTGTGTGCCAGTCAAACGATGGAGTTAAATCAGAGGGTGACAAAAAAGACAAACAAGGTGATGGTGTGGTCTCTGAGGGATGTGAACAGGAAGTGCATAATCTCACAAACAGACTAAGTGGACCAAGCTCAAGCAACACACTCATAGAGGCTGTCCAGTATGATTCAAAACTTGATTCATCAGTTTCAAATTGCTCAGGAAATGAGTCCCACAAGGACATTAGGAAGGAGAATAAGTTTGATGCATTTATGATATCTGAACGTTTTTGTGCTGAATCTTCTCAGCATAGTCTTCTTAAAACAAAGGGTGAACAACGGAACATTTTATTAGAGGAAGGAACAGAGATGAGTAATGAAAGAATGCAAGTTTCCCTCTCAAATTGTCTTGTGAGGGCACCGAATTCTGTCAGTGAGGGAAACCATTCAGAGACAGTCCCTATCAAACACTCACCGTCTCAAATACAGAACAAAGAACATCATCTTGGTGAGCACAAAAATGTTTTTATATCAGACCCATACATTCATAGCAGTTCAATATATCCGAAAAATACCCATCACAAGAGTGGACAAGGACTAGCTTTAGAATCCAGTGAAATACTTGCAACAAAACGAAAGTTGACCATAGTGGAGGGCCCAGGCCATAATAACGTTTATGAGAAAAAAAGTAAGGACTTGCCTAATGCCACCCCTTCAAAAATGTCAAAATGTATGTCTTATGAAAAGCTGGCTTTACCTAAAGAGGCTGGATCTCTGGACAAGTTCAGAAGAATATATGGGAAGCCTGCTAATTCCAAACCACTTCCTAACAATGTTAGCAATAATTTAGCATGGGATGCTTCCGTTTCCCATACAGAATTCACGGTAATTAATGCCCAGACTATTTTGCCACTTCATGAAACAAATCAAGAAAAGGACATTACGAAGTCACATCTGAATCAAATGAAGGACCACAAATGCGCATTAACACAATCGGTGTCCATGAAACTGAATCCTCTCACAGCGCAGAGTAGAAGCAGTATGTCATCTTTGGCTGCCAAACTCTCTCATTTAAAACACCTAAGAACAGAGGTTACAAGCAGTACATTCGTACATCCTCCAAAATCTACTTCAAGTGAGAATATCTGTTTCCCAGAAACTGTAACAAACGGTACTCTTCTAGACATCAATGCTGGAGAAAAATGCAATGACACAAGCCTGAATCTTAAATTCATCCCATGCAGCAATATAAAACTTTCACTGAATGAAAAAGAGGAGAACAATCTCACAGCGTCAAGCGATTGGCTTCATCACTATGACGACGCTGTGGGGAAACTAGTGTATGTCAACAAAGTGACGGGACTCAGTAAATATGAAGCGCATCCTGCTGAAGAGACACAGGTGTGCTGTATGTCAGATGTTACCAACATGGCAATCAGTGTAACCTCCAAAAACGGTAGGAACATTTAAGGACACTATTTGTATCATTGACCATGTAGATCCTAAGATTGTATTATATTATATTTGACAGTAATGTTAGATTTGAATTGATGACACTTATTTGAGGCTG
Organism: Esox niger; assembly: GCA_016801105.1. Classification (NCBI taxonomy): domain Eukaryota; kingdom Metazoa; phylum Chordata; class Actinopteri; order Esociformes; family Esocidae; genus Esox; species Esox niger. The sequence continues at coordinate 8,423 of JACXGJ010014808.1, forward strand.
TACAATGGATTGAGGTATTGCGTAACAAAGTATGATTTAAAATGTATAATGTAAAATAACCAATATTTTTTTGTAATGAAAAATAACTATATTCGTTTTTGCATCAGTAAACCCCATTTGCGTAGGTGTGCCTAAATTGGGAAATTTGTCAAATGTGGCTTGCCTAAAACAAATTGAGTTGGCTTCATGGATGAAAACATTTATGATTATGATGTTTTTTCATGACCACCTCTTCCGCTGTAGGAGGAAACAAATGTCTGAATTTCAAGCACTGATTCAATAATAAAGACCGGGGGATTTGTTCAAAGTGCTGAGATACATAATTACGTTTGTAGCATTTAATATGAATACAATTTGTGGCCTACATACAAACCTTTTAAAATCTTATCTAACCATAGAAGCTGGAGTTATGAAACTCCCTATTAGTTTGGTGGATACCTACAGATGTGCTCAAAAATTTGAATACCCTTGGCGAATTGGTAATATGTACCATTTGTAAAGAAAACACAGGTAAGCAGGCAAAACACATATTTTATTTCTTATGGGCTTCACATTCAATTGTAGGTCATAACAGAATGGGACAGTCAAAACAAAACATGGCTACACAGAACAAACTGACCCCTGTTCAAAAGTCTGCATACCCTTCGTTCTTAATACTATGTATTGCCCCTTTAGCATCAATGAAAGCGTGCTTCTTTTTTAATAGTTGTCTATAAGACCCTGAATTCTTGCAGGTGGTATAGCTGCGAATTTGTCTTATCAGAATGCCTCCAGGTCATGCAAAGTCTATGGTTATCTTGCATGAACCACAGGTTTGAGATCTCCCCAGAGTGGCTCGATGATATTAAGGTCAGGAGACTGTGATGGCCACACCAGAACCGTTACCCTTTTCTGCTAATTATTGACTACAAATTATTTAGTGGAACTTGTTGAAAAAATATTTCAATAACATTATGTAACGCAATGGAGTGTGAATACTGACACAAGTGTATACCACCTTGCTTTCTCTCATTTTACTTCAGGGGTCGAGTACAGGTGTTACCCATTTCAGATGAATCTAGTCTTGCCCTTTCTTCCCAAATCCAAACCAGGGAGAGTGCTTAGTTCAGGGCCTGATAATGGAGGTATTTTGGAGGTTTTCAGCAAGAACTTAGATCAGAATGCTGCATGTGTGTATTATTAGCCTACTGTTTATATGGTTGTTGTTTTTAATAGATGACATTCTCAACCCTAATTCACTGTCCTCCCTGTACTCTTCGTGGGCTAACCCTGTGTTTGCACGACCTCCTATGGTAAGCCAGATGTTCAAATATCACACCAAAAAAATTATTTTCTGACTTCTATTTATTTACTTTTTTATTATTATCAGATGTATACATTGAGGTTGGTCTTATCACTGTCCAAAAGTGTGTCTTGTCTTTTCAAAACAAAGTGCATTATTCCTTATTTTAACTGTCTGGCCAGATGGGTGTGGACATATCAAGTGGGAAAGCTGAAGGACTTGCTGTGAAGATTCATAACATACTCTTTCCATACCGCTTCTCCAAGGACATGATACACTCAATGAAGGCAAATATCTAATTAGCCTTTTATTCATATGATAGTTGTTTGCTAACCTTGTCCCCAAGCACAAATTTGGATGGAATTGTCTGGGAACAAGCTTAGTTGTTCGCCGATCTCACAATATTGATTTGTAACTGTAACAACATGTTACTTCTCATCTTTTAGGTTATCCATCAAGTGGATAAGAAGTTTCTTGCATGTCTTATCAACACACAAGACCAAGAGCCTGCCGGCTGTGGTAAAACGAATGGTAAACTGATGGTTTTTGACAACAGACATTGAAAAAATAAGAACCTATTTTATAGTGTTATTAATTATTTCAGTCAATGTGTAGTTGTCATCACCTGTCAAACCACCTATTCGAAGGTGTAGTAATATATTTTTTATGATTAAGTTGACACTCCCTTGTATTCAAGCGGGTTGTAGTTTGATGCTGGGCACAATACTATCATATTATGTAAAGTTAACACATAAGCAAATATACAAATATTGGGGTTTTCTAGTGTAACACAGGAAACTGACACATTTCCTGCTCCGAAGCATCAGACCATGCCCCTTTGAGAGTGCCGACTGTTGCTGGGATGTGGCCGGTGCTCGGGCCTGCTCTACAGGCGGTTATTAGGGGCTATTCTTCAAGCACTGCTGGGTCGCCGGGTGGCTCGCCTGGCTCTGCCGGGTGGCTCGCCTGGCTCTGCCGGGTGGCTCGCCTGGCTCTGCCGGGTGGGTCGCCGGATGGCTCGCCTGGTTCTGCCGGGTCGCTGGGAGGTCCGCCTGGGGCATTTGTGCAATGCTGATTTGTGGGGTCTGTGTGTTAACGCCACAGAAGTATAAAATATTGTTGAAAGAGTCGTAATTTTTTTTTGCATAAATTACTAAATATCTTGCCAATATTTTTAAAATAGTTAAAAAATTATATCAATACAATTTATTGTTTCCAGTGTTTTTGAAGTAATGTCCTTTGTGTTCTAGTGATGGTTTATCTTATCTTATTAAAAAAGAATGTTGTTTCTGGTTAATTAAAGGAATAAAATAAATCGTACTTTTTATTTTATTTCAGGCAACCTTTTAGTGCTAGTAGATCAACATGCTGCGCATGAGAGAGTTCGTCTTGAGAACTTAGTTGCAGGTAAAACTCGCTATCATTTAGCAAACTCTTTTTATGTAATTTACATATTCCATGTTTTTCAGGATTGTGAAACTTTTCAGTATAAACGTAAAGTCACAGAATATACAATGGTGAGCCAATACACTCTGGCCGGTCTGCCGCTACACAGCCCCATACGCAGCAGGGTGTGGTGCACTGTGTGTTGTGACACATTCCTCCTCTGGTTTGTCCCTTGGACCAGTGTCGGTAGGTACTCACCACTGCTGACCAGGAGCACCCCACAAGCCTTGCTGGTTCAGAGATGCTCTGACCTAGTCGTCTGGCCATAACAAATTGGCCCCTGTCAAAGTCACTCAGGTCTTTACTCCTGCCCATTTCTCCTGCATCCAACCATAACAACTGATTGTTTGCTTACCATCTTATCTACCCAGACCTTGATAGATGTTAGGAGATGATCAGTGTTATTCACTTCACCTGTGAGTGGTCATAATGTTTTGGCTCATCAGTGTATAATGTACAATACTTGAGGAAAAAACAATGGAGCTTTATAACCGGCTCACTACTGCTAACACTTAAGAAATGCAATATTGTTGGCAAGATGCTTCTGATGTGTACATGTACTTGCCTGCACGCTTCTTTACCACGGAGTCATGTGATGAATATACCTGGTGATTGAGGAGCTGTGTCATGATGCAGATTCATACGAGGATGACTCCAAGGCAGTGGGGGGGAGGCTGCTGTGTACATCCACATTAACCCCGCCACTGGAGGTCAGCGTGACAGAGGACGAGCTGAGGCTGCTCAGGTTAGTGTTCTGCTGCTGTAGTCGGAGTAACCCTGCGGACCATCCAAAAGACTCAGTGGGTGTGCAGTTGATTTGCCCACCTTTACGTCACCATTTGGAGGGTCGGTCTGTAGGGGCTGATTATTGGTGGTGGCACAACTTCTGCTATTTTAATAATGGATTTTAGAAATGTCCTTCCTACAGGTCCTGCCAATCTTCCTGGAGGGCCCTGGGTCTTGAAATGCAGTTTTCGCAGACAGAACCCGTGGTGCTGGTAGGAAAGGTGCCAATGTGTTTCGCAGAAAAGGAGAGCAATGAGCTTCGCCGAGGGAGGCAGTCGGTCATCAAAGGCATAGTGGAGGTGATCTCAGTATTCTATCTCTTTTCGGTAATTGGATATTCAGTATTCCATAATTAATATAAAATGATACCCATATTTCTATAAATTTCCTCTTTATTCAACTTCCTAACAGGAGTACCTTCAGGAGCATATTGAGGTGAGCATGAATTGTCTACTGCCTTGTTTGAAGGAACATTGAATTGGGTTTAATACAGTGCCCCTCTGCAAACAGTGGGACAGCGTAGGAATTTTTCCTTAGGCTCTATATTCCATAAGTTTGTATTGGAAATAAAACAATTATTTTAAGGTTACAGTTTAGATTCTTTGCTCAGATTTTAGGGTATTTTTTCACATACTGATTTTACAATTTATTATTGACACTTATTTATGGATGGTTGACATGACATTGCTTTCGTTACTTGAGTGTTTCAATAATATCTTTCATTTGGGAAAACGTATCATTGTATGATTAAGAAACTGCTTTGTTTGTCGCATTTATAGACCTATATAATATTAAGGACGTGTTTTACATGGTATTTTTCGACTAAATGCGCAGTGTCTTACTGTTTAGTTTAGTAAGTTTCAAACATACATTTTAAAAAAGAAAAATAATTGAATCTACTCTCTCCAATATGTAGTAGGTTGAGGCAGATGTTTATTTGTGAGGGTGATATTTCCCAAGTTCAACAACAATTTAGTAAACGTATACGCAACAACATATGTTACCAAAATATTTATGTCCACCAGTGAAAAAAATTTGTGATATTTAAACGGGCTATTATCTGGACATCATTAAATTTGGAGGGTCCTTACTCACAGATTTGCACTTTATACATTTTTTACTTTTTGTGTTTTAACATAGAAATATCTTTTAATGTTTTAAATATTTATTCTACATCAAGTAGTGATGCTATTTCAGTTGGTACAGTGGTAGAATGCTAACGAAACATTTCAAGGCCCCACTTTGGCCAAATTGCAATTCTGTGTACACACACCAATCTATTAACCTGGATGGATATAGAATCTGATGGACTATGTTTTGTTCAGGTCCATTTTAGATGGAGAGATCTTGAGTGTAGAGAACACGGAAATATAGGGAGAGGCTAAATGTTGGTCGTAAGAACATAACGGAAAGCTTGAGCAAAATTCAGCTAAACAGGACTTTTTTGTGTTGATGAGGGGAAAAAAACAATAACATCTAATATGAAGTTGTAACAAAATGGGAATATGTCCAAGGGGGAAGAATAATTTTGAGAATATTCACTGTAATATGTTTATTTTTTGAGAGGAAAACATTTTGAAGAGTGATTTTCTTCAAAATGAAATTGTTTATATATTTAGGCGTAATTGTATTGTCACATTGGAGGACAAATTCAAGGCTATGATACTGTTTATAAAATGTGAAAAGAAAAACCGAAATTGTAACTGACCATACATTTTTATAAATTCAGACTTAGTATCACACTATGTATTTAACACCTGACATTCAACTTTAACATCAACCTCCCACATAGAATCAAATGAATTGGGACAATTGGCTTGTGTGCAGGCATAAGAGAACTCTCATTGGAAAAGCAAGAAAGCACAGCAATTGCAAATACCCTGGTTGGCAAAGCAAGACCTTGACAGTGAGTTACCGAAGAATGCTGTCCATAATGATGTAATTGCTGACGGCAGCAGCATAGTGAATTCTGAAGTATACACAAACCACTTGTCTGCTAAAGTACAAGCAAATGCATGAACAAGCAAAGTCATTGGATGGTGCTTTATCCTACAGCAAGATAATGAACCCAAACATATTGCTGTTGTGACTAGGGAGTTTTTCAAGGCTACAAAAAATATAGTTCTTAATAGGCCATGTCAATCTCCAGATTTAAACCAAATTGTTCTTTTATTTTAGATGAGGTTTCAAGATACAGTCTGGGACTTTATGAGAATAACAAACAACTTTTAAATCTTAAATTTTGGGCAGGACTTGGAATTTCATGCCTGGGGTATGAATGTGATTTTATCAATAGATTACACAAGTGTAATCTATTGATAAAATCACATTCATACCCCAGGCATGAAATTCCAAGTTTAAAAGTGAATGATTTGATAACATGGGCCACATAACTCCATTTA
>JACXGJ010014809.1:0-14457 GCA_016801105.1 Esox niger
CACACACACACACACACACACACACACACACACACACACACACACACACACACACACACACACACACACACACACACACACACAGAAACACATGTTCTATAAGGCCAACTATTACGGGGTCAGTGTCGTCTAAATGTGTCCCAATAAAGCAGACTGATAAATAACGCTACGGGAGGGTCAGAGACAGTGTTCATTATGCTAGGGGCTTGTATTGGCCCATAAAATGTTTCCGATTCATAAATGCAGCTTAACGACAGTGACTTTTCCCCCCATTTCAATATCGTTAAGGACATTTGTAAAATGGTAGTGTGAATTTAAAAACATCACTTTCACACCTGCGCTAATGTACTGTGTATAAATGGGTGGTTTTCCCTCTTTTATGGGCTCACTAACAAGTATTACGTATTATATACATAGACCGGGCACACACCCTGGTAGGAGGACCATTTTCATTATGTAGAACTGGATTCAAATCATGCTCAGATAATAAGTAATGCTTAGCACTGCACAACCTAACATTCGCATGACAAATCTCTGCTTCTTTCATTGGTTGTAATAGAAACAAATTAAATCTGATAGACTTTGCACAAGCTGCATATTTAAACCTGACCAATCACGGCTGACACTGCAACTGTGGCGCTGAACAGTATTAAACGGTCTCTCTAGTGTAATGGCCAAAACAGTATTAACTCAGAATCCAAATTCAAACTAACTGAGTGTGCATTCAAATCACAGTAAAACACCTCCTTCATTTAAACTAATGCAGCTTTATGATGTGAAAATATCAGTTTCCACAAAGCACGCTACACGTTTAACGTCAGCCGTTTAATACAACCGTGTCACCAACAGCTTTCGGTTTCAAGATTGCAATATACGCAATTTGATTCTCAGTACAGTGACAAATTTGGAACTGCAGTGCTGTTTGAAAGTCAATTTAACTTTCCGTTTTATAAGTCAACATTATTGCTATTGTTAATTTATTTCTCATTTAACGGAAAATTGGCAACAGGGCCCCCGACTGTCATTTTAAATCTGCAGTAATTTCTTGTGAAGCTTAGTGTTCCTTATTCCCTAGTTTCTGGATTAGAGCAGGGCTAAATGGCAGCTCCGGCTCCACCGAACACTCTGGGGCAGGTACTGTTACACAAATTGCCAATTCAATTAACAGAGTGTAAATGCTCAACTGGCAGCTGGCACAGAGGACAGCCATTTTGGGTCTTGTCAGGCCTAATTCATCAGGCTGTCAAAGGCCTCACTGTGGGGATCCAGCCTGTTGGTCGCCACTTCCTTAGCGATTCGCTAACCGCTCCAATGGTAAACTCGTATTAATCCAGCACACAGACAAACGCAAACTACACACAATGCGGTTCTAGTGAGTGTGCCACCCCCTCCCATCCTCTCTCTCTCTCTCCCTCTCTCCAAGTTTGCCATGACCACCAATGTGTTTAAATTACACAGGCTGATTCTAAAGTTCTGGATCTGCTAGCTAGCTGTGGTTAGTGAATTACCTCAGTGTCCTCAGAATAACAGTGTGTCCGTCATGGCAACAACCTGAGAGACGGCAGCCATTATGGATTTGGTCATATGATGTGGCGTGGAGTGTTGGATTCATAATAGCATGTAATGTATTAATTTGTTCTTGATGGTGAAGCTTTTCATGCTGAAAAAGCTGCACAACTGAAATGATCAAAAGTGATTGACATTATACTGTATTAATCTATGGATATTGTGTTTATGTCTCCCAGTGTGTGCATCAAAGCTTAAAAAAAATAAACTATTATTTGAAAGGCTCACACCAGTCAAAAACAGAGTTTTTGGTAGACAGAGTTTACTCAGGATTTTCTACAAAGATTCACCTCGGTAAGCCGTCATATCAAGTCCAATATTTACTTGTCTAAATGTCTTCAACAACAGTACATCTACAATGACTCAAAATTCACCTCTGGCATTTTGAACATAAATACAGCCAATGCGAAACTGTATATTTGCTATACATATTATTTTTTTACTTTTTTATTAGAATACTGATTACAAATTAAATCAGTTTTTCTCCAGTTCTCTAAAGTCTAAATCCACCCCCAGTGTATTTTACAGTGCATACTGAAAGTCCATTAAATAATTTACTGACCACGTCTAATGATAGATCTCTGATCACACAGTTGTGTTCGCCCACAGACTGGCTGGCTACTTAATAAGTCATCCTGATGAAGATGGAGGCTGAAACATTTGTTTTAATTAGTTTTCTTTTTAACATCTTTCACTGGTTTTAAGTTTTCATGCTGGTTCGGTTAAATAATCCATGTTCATCTTTCTCCTCATTTATGTCATCAGACTTTAACAGCCGTGATTCTAACACTAATGACCAGTCTCAGAGAAGGAAGAAGCCTTTATAATTTCCCTGCCTGTCAGTCGCTGCTTAAATTCCCAGTATTACCAACAGCGCCACTCTTTATGAAATCACTTATCCCTTTCCAATGCGTGTAATATTGTTGACTAAATTATTATGATTTCAGTAGCAAATATGTCTAATATATATTTCTACCAAAAAAAACTACCTCAAATTAAAAATTCCCAAAACACCTTTTTGAATGAGCGAAACATTACAGTAAAGCTAACAGTCAGTTCTGGCTGCCTTATCTTGGCTCCGTAGCCTCTCTGGTACCGTTATCGGTGATTATTACATCAACTATGCGGTGAAACCGGAGTGGGCCGAGTGGACGTCGCCTGCTCTGTCTCTCTTTATAGATCCCAGATTACACCACGAGTGTCGGCTCGCCGAGGAATAATTGTCGACGGAAAGTCTCTTGTAGTGGCCCTGAAGCCCCGGCTCAAGTGATTTGGTATTTCATCATTGTGCCATTTCCCTCCTCATCACCAGAAACAACTGTGTCAGATCCACTGACAAGAGGGTTGGATGAGTGCATGGCAGAGCACTCTGGGTGACAAGTATTGTCCAGTTGTGATTCATATGAAAAGTGCCCAGAGAGGAGCAGCAGAAGGAGAGTACGACGAATACATTAGAGGTAGTCACAGAGCAGTCTCTGCAGGGATACAATATGCTGGCTCCTATTGCAGTGGGAGAATGAGGCCACAGGCACTGGTGATGGACAAGGGGAATGGAAAGGCTATGGAATGGAAGGGATGCTGACTCAAAGCACACCAAATCCAAATGACTGACAAGCTTAAGCGGTTTTGAGATCTGCCTTTAATTTAACTTAAATCAAATCTATAGGAATTGGAAATGTGTGCAATGACTGCTTGGAACAGTCCATGAGACTTAAACAGCTTGTCGTGGGAGTATCTAAACACATTCAGCCATCTTGAGCAGCCCAAAGATGCTAAACACAGCTATCGATATTTCCCTCAGCGGAGAGGAGGGGGCTGGCAGGAAAAGGACGACGGCATTATTGACATTGAGCAACATGGGAGAGGTCAAGTTCAAGGGGCAATTCCAACCAATCAATATGCTAGGATGAGCTAAAGAAAATAATGAAAAGAAAATCTCATCTAATTTGGAAATGCATTCATTATGGCTAACTGCATTAAAGTAAGAGAGAGAGAGTGAGTGAGAGAGAGAGAGAGACAGCGTGCCCGCACTACTCTACACAGCTACGTAGGCTCACACAGCCAAACAAACAATCCATTACTGAAATGCATTGTGGTCCTTCTGTTAATAAACTGGTGGCGGTCTCAGACTGGGGGGGCTGCAAAACAAGCACACCTCAATGGGAACAACCGAGCTCACCGCAGCTTAGATGGAGAGAACAAAACAAACAGCACAACAAGTATAATGAATGATGGAGGACAGTGAGATCTAAGACCTTGTGTCATTAGGACACTTCATTAGCCATAGCTTAGCCGGACTTGGCTTTATATACAGTAAAAAAGAATTTAAATCTTAAATCTGAAACATAGTGTTATTTTTTACTGTATATAAATCCAAGTCCGGCTAAGCTATGGCACATTATACATACACACACAAACACACACACACGTACACACACACGCTTAAAACAGACACACACTCTCTCAAACATAAACCCATGAACCAACACACACACACACACCCGAGGGGAATTATTTCTATAATAAACAACCTACCAACACAAATAACTGTAAAAAGAAAGGTTTTGACATAACTCAGGTATGCAGTCTTACATTCCGCAGCTTCCAGCCAATCCGCTCCCAAAACCAGCTCCCAAACTATTTAGTTTATAATTTGTATTATAAACGGGTTGGTTTGTGCTCTAATTGTGTTGGCACCAAGTTTATATTAGGAATTATAAACTTGGCAATATTTGCCCTTTACCACACCAATGTGTGCCTCATGGCGTGTGATCACTGTGGTTATATGTGATCTTTTGAGGGGTTAGTCTGTGCCTGCTTCCCCAATGGTGCCCTGTTGCCAATATAGCACACTTTTTTATCAAGGCTCACAAGTAGTGCACTCTATAGGCAATTAGTGACTACATAGGCATTTGTAGAGGAGTCTGTCTGGACCAGGGAACTCTTCTCAAGTCCCAAGGTCCAGACCGACAATCACCACACAGTAAACAGAGCTAAGACCAGCATCCACCTACACATCTCTGTGTTCTATAACACCTCCCTCCCTCTTCCCCCTCCTTACCTGCCTCCCCCTCCCCCCCCTCCCTCCATACCTCCCTTCCTCTGTTCCACCCTCCTCTCTCTCTCCATTACACCCACCCTCCCTCTCCCCCTCCCTCCCTCCATCCCAACCTCCTCTCCCTCCAGCTTATTTGTCCTCTACTCCTGTCCTTGACTTTAACACACACCAGCTGGCACACACCCAAGTAAAAAGACAGCAAAGATGATTACACATACCAGTTTGTCTGTTTGTCTGTCTGTGTGCACACACACACGTGCACGTGTGTGTGTGTGTACATCTGGGTGTATAGTGTGCACATGGATTTTGAGAGGAGGGGGTCTGAGAGGACCAAATGTAGAGCGAGAGATTGAGAGTGTGAGAGACAGAAAGAGAGGGCAGAGAAAGGGAGGACAGCTATGAAATAGTACAACAATGCACAAATAAAGAGTGACAGAAAGAGTGACATGATGGCTATGCAAGCGTGACATAGCTATATGATGCTCTACAGCCACCTGGTTACAAGATGCCCAACTACAGCCACCCGGCTACATGATGCCTATCTACAGCCACCTGGTTACATGATGCCTAACTACAAACACCTGGCTACATGACACGTAACTACAGACACCTGGCTACATGATGCCTAACTACAGCCACCTGGCTACATGATGCTTAACTACAGCCACCCGGCTACATGATGCTTAACTACAGCCACCCGGTTACATGATGCCTTACTACAGCCACCCGGCTACATGATGCCTAACTACAGCCACCTGGTTACATGATGCCTAACTACAAACACCTGGTTACATGATGCCTTACTACAGCCACCTGGCTACATGATGCCTAACTACAGCCACCTGGTTACATGATGCCTTACTACAGCCACCAGGCTACATGATGCTTTACTACAGCCACCTGGCTACATGATGCCTAACTACAGCCACCTGGCTACATGATGCCTTACTACAGCCACCTGGTTACATGATGCCTTACTACAGCCACCTGGCTACATGATGCCTAACTACATGAAGCCTAACTACAACCACCTGGCTACATGATACCTAACTACAGTCAACTAGCTAGATGATGCCTATCTGCAGTCTACTAGATACATAATGCCTAGCTACAGTCACTTAGCTACATGATGCCTAGCAATACTCCCCTAGCTACATGATGCCTAGCTATAGTCAAATAGCTACATGGTGTCGCTACAGACACCAGGCTTCATAATGTCTAGCTACAGTCACCAAGCAACATAATGTCCATCTATAGTCAGCACGCTACATAACGCCTAGTAACAATCACCAAGCACCATAATACCTAGACACAGTCACCAAGCTACATAATGCCCAGCTACAGTATCAACAGACAGTAAAGGGACATCAGTTCATATGCTGAACAATCTGTCATGTCACAGTGGGGAGGGGCTTCTAGGAACTCACTGGCAGATTGAATGAAGAGGTATGGGAAGCGAGTGTGTGTACCCCAAGCATTCACGGAAGCGTGTGTTCGCGTGCGTGTGTGTGTGCTTGCGGGGGGGGCTGAACATGAGCCGTATAGTGTTCAGAGAGTTAAAGGCTGCTGTTTCAGTCTGTCTCAGTCTGCCAAACAACATAATGACTCATTCAGGCAGAAAAATATTACTACCAGGGGAATATTTGGAACGTCTCAGCCCCAGAGTAATTAGGAGCTAACCTACAATGGCATGCTCCACCGATGAAAGGATGAAAAGAGGAGAGGGGGATAGTAATCCCTATATCCTGCTCTCCTTCAGTCTGTCTGTCAGTTTGCCACTCTTCCCTCCACGGACCTGCTGTTGGCTAATGCTCTGCAGTAGGGGAATGTAGTACCATGAGTTACAACTGGGGATACGTGAGCTGTCCTGACCCAGTCCATGTCACTATGGCAGCAATCAAATCTTCATTCAGTTAGGGCCCTAGAATGATATTCAAAGTAAAGCCTCTAACCAAACATGTTGCTACAAATAGGAGAAGGAGCACTTCAGAATGAGATTTGGGGAGTTTTATTCAGTATCGAATTTACAAATACAGAAGCTCATCCTGTATTATATGGACTATGAATAAGTACAGCGAGACATGGTCAATTTGATTGCATTTCCCAATTCCCCCACTCTGTCCCTGACCTCATCTCCACTTTACACCAAACTGCAACAGCACACATAGTTACATTCAGCTTAGGATCCTACAGAAACCCATCCAGTCAATTCAAACAAAGGGACTTCGTGGTTTGAGTCATAACCTTATTCAGGTTGGTTACATAATCTCCGTAAAGCCAGTTCCTCAGACATAACGTAAAGTAAACTTGGTTCTGTGTGTGTGTGTGTGTGTGTGTGTGTGTGTGTGTCAGCGATCTCTCCATGGTGTGTATGAGGCCTGGTCCAACACAAAGTGGAGTGTGGGCTCATTAGGAGCTGCAGCGGAGAACGAGCCGTGTGGGAAGGAGACCGCGGCTCCACTGTATCTTCCGAAAGACAAACACCCCAGGTCGTCAACACGGACAGAACCAAGTCAGAACCATTTCAGAGATGTATTGGTCACATACAAACTATAGCAGATGCTGTCCAGGGTCGTAGCGAGATGCTTATGTCTCACCTCCTATAAATATAATAGAAATGTTCAACATGGTAAACCAGCCTGGTCTGGATGTGTATATCAGTGTGTGTGTGTGTGTGTGTGTGTGTGTGTGTGTGTGTGTGTGTGTGTTTGTGCGTTCAGGTGTGTGAGTGAACTACTGTGTATGACAGACTAGGAGCGTGCACGGCGGCGTGTATTTGAACGGGCTGGAGTTTTAATTTAAGAGGCAAGTCATTATTTTCTCTCTGACCTGGTTATAATGCTCCTGGGCTAACTGCTCAGTGTTAGGAGCGTGAACAGCCCACGCCTGGAGGGACTGGCGTCCACGGCCTTCTGGCCATTTACGAGGCAGGAAATATCCTAGAGGGCAGCCGGCAGGCCACTGCTGACCTCACCGGCCTCTGAAGAAGCCTACGACTGTGGGCGCTGGAGTTACCATTGATGGAGCCTGTCAGTATCCTCTCCATGGTGAATCTGGTGAATCTGTCGCCTTCGGCGCGGCGGTTGGACCACTTCAGGTCGTCTCTGACGTGCACACGAGGGAGGCTATATTTTTGACATCGACAGTCGTGTGTGTGTGTGTGTGTGTGTGTGTGTGGGTGTGTGTGTGGGAGGGGTGCTTTCCTGAGATCCACAATCAGCTCTGTTGTTGTCATGCTGTCGAGGTAAAGGATGTTTACTTTCCCTGGAGAGGTTGTTGGCCTGGCTTTCATCCACCGGGGCTCCAAACACCCTTCAGTTTGTGGCCTCTCAGGACCCACATTAAGACATATTTCTGCATTACATCTTCTGGTTTATAGCACTGTAAAGTGAAATGGGAGGTGTGTAGAAGTTTTCAGAAGTTTTTTTAACATAAGAAGAAAGACCACAGGATAAAGTGAACTAATCAGAGTAGCACCGGACAGCTGTGTAGTGCTGAAACTTAAAGTAGCAGCCGCGGCAAAATAAAACAGGTGGACAGCGAATGGTGCTGAAAGTCAGTTGAGAAGGTCTAATTCATTTGAACTACTGTCTGCGCCAACAACGGGAGGGCTTCGTTGCAAACTGTCCTATCCTATTTCAGAAATACGAGGGGTTTCACAAGCAATTCTACTGTTCAGTTGCCACGTTCTCCCATAGCATTACCAGGCTCCCGGTCAATGTCTGTGTTTTGGAAGGATTTGGTTGAAACCAGGGCTCTGCTGAATGGCAATCTTAGGGTGTGGGATACCGTAAGAACAGAGAACAGGGCTTTGGTCTGGTTAGTCCAGTCAGTAAAGCTGCAAACCCTGATATGACCGACTGGCCATGGGTTGGAAACCGGTCCACGCCCCTTTCACCTCTTACATCAGTCTTTCAAAACACTGCTCTCTTCAACCAGATGATGCATTCCAAAAGGATGAGGATCTATTTACAAATATGGTTTTGATATGAAAGAAATGAAAAGAAATACAGCGTATATTCTTTAACAATGCTTTTGTTTAAAAAAATCTCAATGCCGATTTCTATGATATTCTGAGGCTGAGCTAGATGTCCTACTATATTCCAGGAGGCCAGTCGGGCATGTTGTGAAAAGACAAAGCATGTTAACCCAGCCGATTTAATGGAAGGTACCTGTGGAAAACTCACTACTGACACATTCACCAGCCAACAATCAAGACATCCACCCTGGAAGGTGCTGAGGCAATTTGCTCCGCCCTCTCTGAAGCACTGTCAATAAGCTGCAACCAGGATTTGAACTCCTAGCCACAGGGTTGCAGGCAGTGATTTATACCCCTCTAAAGATCCCTCGAAAACCTTAATAGTTAATATCCACCATTTTGACACTGTCTTGATTACAAGCTCATATTCTCCAATCACCACATGGGAGACAAAAAAGGTAGAGACTGTGTTAATATTGTCAATGAATTCGATTTAATTTATGATGTTAACTGAAACTGAATTGATACAGCAAACAGGTGTGTGCATTTGGCAGCTTGTTGTAAATATTGTTCAGGCACACCAACTATAACCTAAGGAAAAAAGACCCTAGGCCTAACTTAGTTGCCTACTCTCATGGCTGTTAGAGGTCAGGATAGCCACTGTGTGGTCAGTGTAATTGATGACTGAGTTGGAACAGTCACTGTGGGGTTGGAAGCCGAGCTGCACTTGATTAACAGCATTCTGTTTGGTGCAAAATCGGGTTTTAATAGTGACTGTGCAAACAACATCCTCATTATATTTCTTGATAATCCCGGTAATAGATTCAGTGTAATCATTCATTTTCTTTCCAAAAATCTCCCTCAGAAAGAACCACTATGCCTGGTGTAATCTGGCCTGCTACATGGATTCCAATGGCTCAAACCAGCGCTATAGTCCTTACCACTGGGGCTCCCTGCTTTCCTTTTTGCCTGTAGGCAGTGATGAGCAGGATGGAGGCGTGATATGACTTGCTGAAATCTTGTAGAAGGTACTAAACTAAGTATAACAGAGGTCAAGCGTATTCATTGCGCATGTTGCAAAGGAGATGTGTCGCAGAAATTTGTAGAGCGTCTTTCTCAAATTCCCTTTGTTCAAGTCTCTGGTTACAAGAAAAGTGGTCTCAGGGTACATGGTTTCTAGTTTGTTCAGTGTTCCGGGTAATTCCTCAAGTGTCAGGTTGGAATCTGCCTGGGGAGGGATCTACACAACCAGAGAAAAACATTTTGAGTTCCTGTATATTATGGTAATCACACCATCCAGTCAGGCATCGTCATAGTTACTGTCTTACACTGACACACATACATATACACACATGTGCACACAAAGGCAACAATAATACAAATCGGCAGTCCTGTACAGTGGGCGTATTAGAATTGGACATACAGAGTTCTTAACCTGGATTCATCCTCTGACAATGAATAACGAGGACACTTCCTTCTCTATGTGATAAATGAATGACCAGCGCCTTCATCATTCAGTTGAGAAATGTAATGTTATTACTGGTGACTACCGCGGAACAGTCTAGAGCATGTAACGGACATCTGTCAAACGCCAGCCTTGATACGGCCTACGCCTCATGTGCATTAACCCTCCAGTACTCAGAGAGCAAGGTAGACTGGACATTACCACGTACTAAAGAGATACTAGTTCTTTCACTAGTATTCAGAAGCAGAGTGAACCAGGCAAACTACTTTCTGAACAGGTAGTAAAAATGAACCAAGGCTGACCAGCTGGCCTTTTGGTCAAAGTCACGTCATATTCACACTAAATTACATTTTCAGGCTCACGTCTCCAGGACGCAATTCCTGAAAGGCACCCAATTCACTTCTTAGTGCACTGCTTCTGCCCTGCAGAAGTCATACGTAGTGCACTGTATAGGGAATAGGGTGTAATTTGGGACAGACACCCGGGACAGCCCGGGTGGTTTGATGCCTGCCTACCCACAATCCATCATGTTACTAAGCCAATTTTCATTAAAGGTAATTAAGGGTCTGAAATGAACATTATGCATTAGATAAAATGGAGAGAATCCGCTGACTGTCCTGAGTTTGTACATGACCCAAATGGCAACCTATTCCTCATGTAGTGCACTTCTTTGGACAGGAAAGGCGAGAAGATGTTGTCAATAGGACCACAGCCTATGATTTTCAAAGGAGGAAGGGGAAATGTAAAGGAGAGACAAGGAGAGAGAGAGAAGTAATTAGTCATCTTATTGCAAATGTTGAGTTAAATGGGAAGAATTAGTTCCTTCATTGTGTTAAATACTCATGCATTGATTTAAAAGGGGCCTCCAACCATTAACTATGAGGGCAGCTATTTAAAGGGAAATATAACAAAGGTTAGGAACACCTTCCAACACTAGCCCACACACACACACACACACACACACCCTGTGACAGACGTTAGCCAGGTTGATATGAATCCAAACATTTACGGTGGTTCAGATAGCATGCCCCCTATCAGGTGAAGCTGTAGCCCCTGGGGTTGATTTACAGCGGAGGGTGGGACGCTGGTTTATCATATTAACCTGACTTGATATATATTTACACAGCAGAGGAAAGGAGGGGAACCACAGGAGAGGTTAATCACTGCTGTCCTTAACAGAGGGCTGCTGCTCAATGTACTGGAGGACTGGACTTACAGGCCTCTAGATTAAAAAGGAACAAGAAGCAGACATGACCTGCCGCTGACTTATCGTGTCAAAATATGAAATGTACTCTGCGGCGAGAGAGAGTGTCCAACACAGTTAAGGTTAAAGCTCCCTAATACAACACGGTAATAGCAACCCACTACAACAAGGTTATAGCAACCAACTACATCAAGGTTATAGCAACCTACTACAAAAGGTTATAGCGACCCACTACAACAAAATTATAGCAACCCATTACAGCAAGGTTATAGCAACCCACTACAAAAAGGTTATAGCAACCTACTACAAAAGGTTATAGCGACCCACTACAACAAAATTATAGCAACCCACTACAGCAAGGTTATAGCAACCCATTACAACAAGGTTACAGCAACCCACTACAACAAGATTATAGCAACCCACTACAACAAAGTTATAGCAACACACTACAACAAAGTTATAGCAACCCACTACAACAAGGTTTTAGCAACCCCACTACAACAAGGTTTAGCACACCACAACAACACGGTTACAGCAACCCACTACAACAAGGATATAGCAAACCACTACAACAAGGTTATAGTGACCCACTACCACAAGGTTATAGCGACCCACTACATCAAGGTTTTAGCGACCCACTACAACAAGGTTATAGCGACCCACTACCAAAAGGTTATAGCGACCCACTACAACAAGGTTATAGCGACCCACTACAGCAAGGTTACAGCGACCCACTACAGCAAGGTTATTGCGACACACTACAACAAGGTTATAGCGACACACTACAACAAGGTTATAGCGACCCACTACAACAAGGTTATAGCAACCCACTACAACAAGGTTTTAGCAACCCACTACAACAAGGTTATAGCAACCCACTACAACAAAGTTCTAGCAAACCACTACAACAAGTTTATAGCAACCCACTACAACAAGGTTCTAGCAACCCGCTACAACAAGGTTATAGCAATCCACTACAACTAGGTTATAGCAATCCACTACAACAAGGTTCTAGCAACCCACTACAACAAGGTTCTAGCAACCCACTACAACAAGGTTCTAGCAACCCACTAAAACAAGGTTCTAGCAACCCACTACAACAAGGTTCTAGCACCCTGATAATATTGTTGAACTTTCTACAATTTAAAGTAAGTGCTACTCATAGCTGTACATAATTCCCACTGCTGAAAAAATGTGGTTGTTTATACGCAATAGACACAGACAGACAGACAGATCCATTCATTTACAGTGGCAGGCAGGCTGCTGAAGGTAATACTGTAGCTCTTATCTTTGTCCGTGTGTTATCGTCCTCTGTGTACATGGGGTTTATTAACACTGGAAGAACATTGGTGAATACATGGCCTCTGCAGCGTTGCTCTGGAGCTGTTTGTGTTACAGAAAGAGACGGCCCAGCATCCTGAAACACGCCCTTGGGTGGGAAATTAGCTGAAGGAAACAGTTTCATTTGAGATTTGGTGATGCTCCCTCTCTCTCTCTCTTTCTGAGTGAAGGAGTATCAATGGTGTTTTCTTCCTGCAGAGAGATTGCTTTTGTGCACGGATTGCTTCATTCCACCACACCCCCCCAAACGAGTTGAAAGTATTTTGTCCTGGATTGCATTAGGCAGCCTGAAATTAATCTACCATTACAGGGAGAATTTAAGACTCTACAGCTTTGAGGGTGCCTGCCATAAAATAGCTTAACTGCTCTACTGAAAACATGATTGGTTGAGGCAGCGGGCAAGCATTTTATCATGTGCTAAAGAGAGGACAAGGAAGGCAGAATAGGACAGTTTACTACAGCAGAGGACTAATTTTAGTATTGGCTTGTGTCCTGGGCATCATGTAAACATGGAAACATGACAGAGACAGAAATAGAGAAAACATGTCCAGATTCTAATGGTGAATATTATTCAGGTGGTTGAGATTTATGACTAGCTAAATATTGGCTTAGATGGTGAGGCCTACTTCTTCTGTATTGGCTAAGAAGGTAGAGAGAGACTTACTACTACCTCTGTACTGGCTTGCATGGTAGAGACATACGAGTACCTATGTACTGTCTTAAAAGGCAGAGACCTACTACTTACCAATGTGTTGTCATTGATGGTGGAGACCTACTACTATAAGTGTATTGCCCTAGATGGTAGCGAAGGAACCGAAAAATGTCAGTTCTATGTTTATTTACCTATTCAGTGATTCTTCACTATTTATTATAGACATGTTTACCTATGTACTTAATTTCCGTCCTAGTAGGCAAACATGGGAATGTTAGTGGTTACCATATGTTTCTGTAAAGTGTGAATGCAGGGACAAAAGGGTTGCTTTTTACTGCCTAGCTTGCTTGATCCTTGAGATAACACGACTCAGTTGTATGAGATGGACCCAGGAACAGACTGGAATGTGTCCCTTACCAATAAAGGGGTCTATTCTGCAAGGACTAGTCTTAGTTATCTTTATGTTAGCTAACCAACCCCCACAACTTCAGTGTTGGGATATAAACCAGAATGGGGGAAAGCTCTCTATTGCATGTTCCTCACTTCTGCATGCATTTCTGCTCTTGCAACTTGTTAAATCTCTGGAGACCATTTATCTTTGAATATTGTACTGTAATTGTAATACTCTCTTTATACATTAAATTCATTTGTTACATTAATTCATTGACTATTTGGAATGAATCAAAAACAGATTAAAATCAAGATCCTTTAGTGGAGACCTACTGTACTGTCTTAGATGGTAGTCTTACTACTACATATGTATTGTCTTAAATCGTAGAGACTTAATACTACATATGTACTGTCTTATATCGTAGAGACTTAATACTACATATGTATTGTCTTATATCGTAGAGACTTACTACTACATATGTATTGTCTTAAATCGTAGAGACTTACTACTACATATGTATTGTCTTATATCGTAGAGACTTAATACTACATATGTATTGTCTTATATCGTAGAGACTTACTACTACATATGTATTGTCTTATATCATAGAGACTTAATACTACATATGTATTGTCTTATATCGTAGAGACTTACTACTACATATGTGTTGTCTTATATCGTAGAGACTTACTACTACATATGTATTGTCTTATATCGTAGAGACTTAATACTACATATGTATTGTCTTATATCGTAGAGACTTACTACTACATATGTATTGTCTTATATCGTAGAGACTTA
>JACXGJ010014810.1:0-14336 GCA_016801105.1 Esox niger
ATATATATAGATATATATAGATATATATAGATATATATAGATATATAGATATATAGATATATAGATATATAGATATATAGATATAGATATAGAGATATATAGATATAGAGATAGATAGATAGATAGAGAGATATATATATATATATAGATATATATAGAGATAGAGATAGAGATATATATATATAGATATATATATTGAGATAGAGAGATATAAAATACATATACACACACACAATCCATTTCTGTTATGCAGAACATAAGACTGAGTAATGATGTGGTGAGAGGAGTAACTGTCTCCAAGATGGAGGAGGTCAGTCTTCTAAAGAGGTCTTCAGCAGTCTTAACACTGCACTGAAAGAAACAGGTCCATACATGTTTGTCCTGTCCCTTTTAAATTAATAAACCTAGTCATATATGTACGGCATATACGACTAGTTTTTGCTACAGTTTCCCTCTTGGATGAACAGACACTACTAAACTGCACACCTATTTCGGGAGTTTTTATTAAACTGGTCTCTGGGAAATTACATTATCAACATCTTCCCATTTAATTGGCAAAAAATTGAATTTGTCAATGCTCCTTGACCTCTCAAAATAAGTATCAGCATCAACCCAAAATAATCCATATTGGTCCTTCTCTTTTCTGGGGTGTGAGGGCAACTTTTAAACTGCTCCATTCTCGGTAGCAGTCATCTGAAGAACAGCAGGACACCTGTCTCTTCATCTCCCCTCCTACTCCTTGTTAATCTTTGCTTATTACCACACGGCTCACTCCAGCACAGTTCCACAACAGCAGGTGACAGAGGTGGAGAAGGAAGTCTAGATGAGATTGTGGGGTGTTGGAGGAGAGAGATTTTCAAATTTATAGTAGGATTTAAGGGGCATGCGTGATCTCTAGAATGTACTAGATCAGAGGTCGGGTGGGAATATAAAGCAGTGTGTGATTACAGGGCCAGCAGTAGCATAACCTCAAGTTGTACAAGATAGACAGACGTACAAAATGGAGCTAGCGATTAACAAAGGGATTGGCAGGGCCAGACCTTCCCGGAGTAAAGGCAATGTCCGGGGCCCATTGTGGGGTCTGTCCAGGTGTCTGGGGCTCCGGGTACTGATGCACAGAGACCACCTCACCTGTCGCTTCCTCCGAGGTCCTCTGCCTCGTGCCTGGCTGCAGCGTTACTGGGGCCAGCAGCGCTCTAGCTACCTCTCATCTTCCTCTCCTTCCCCCTCTCGTCTCTTCCCAGCCCTGAGGGAGCGTGATCGGGACCCGTCCTTTCCAGCATCTGATGGCCCTTCCGGCTCTCCACGTGTTCCAGGCATGACCCTCACCCAGCGCAGACCAAGCTCCCAGCCTGCCACCAGCAGCTCTTCCAACCTCAGTCACGCTGCTGCAGCCAGCCTCAGCCACAACAGCAGCTCTGGGTTAGTAGCAAATAATGAGTCGTTAGGTTACGTGAACCCAATAAGATGCATAGGACAAGTATGTTGATCAGGGCTATGTTAACTATACCATGGATCTATATTTGGACTAAATTTGTAGATGGCCTACCTCCACTCTATATAGCATGTCTCATTTGTTATCCATCCTATACTGCCTGGGATGTTGGTCTTTGTCTTTTTTTTCTATTTCATTTGGGTTGTGGTGGTGGTGCATATGAATGTGTTCTATTTATATATAATATCCTCCCAGCGAAAAGCTGCTTCAAGCTTTAGTTTTATCCAATTTTCTATGATGTTATTAATAGATGACATGCTGTAGCTAACTGTCAGGTACATTTTGAGTTTCTTTGATTTGTGCCAAGACGGCACTTAAAACAGCCAGTTCTGTGGTAGACTGCGCGTCTTGCATGCAGCAGTGTTTTAGTCATGTGATAGCAGTTGTATGATCTCTCAGTATGAATGCCAGTTGGGTGTCGATGGGACAGTCAGGGTGGTGTTAGATGGGTAACTTTGTATATACATTAAGAATGCCACTTTGCTGTAGCGTTAGCGCAGTCTTTCTCCAAGTAGTGATGTTAGCGGATTCTGGTTTCAGTGTAGCGCATTATGCCATTTTGAATGTCTGGTGAACAATAGCGTAGTCGTGTCTAGTTGTAGTGTCCAATAGACTTGTATTCTGTGAGGATGTTCAGCATGTACGCCACTCTGGACCTGTGGCGTTCCTCTTTCAGATCCCTTCCTGGGGACATGGATGAAACGGACAGCGGGAAGCGCTTCAACGATGACCTGGTGTCCCTGGCCCCCTCCACCAATGACGCTGTCATCGTCGAGGGTGAGTTGTGGAAAGAGCTGCCCATCAGGGCTAAACATGTCAGGGGGGTTGTATTGGCTTTTGCTCCAAACTGGTTGAAAGTTAGTGGATTTAACCAATTATATTCCTGGTGATCAGGCAG
Source organism: Esox niger (assembly GCA_016801105.1). Lineage (NCBI taxonomy): Eukaryota > Metazoa > Chordata > Actinopteri > Esociformes > Esocidae > Esox > Esox niger. The sequence goes on from JACXGJ010014810.1 coordinate 2,394, forward strand.
TTTGTCCCAGTGTGCTCTAGAGATTATAGTGGAGTGGTAGCCGGAGGGAGGGTGGAACTCTAGGAGGAGGGCTGTGTAAGCCTGTTGTCGTAGGTCATGAGACTGGTCATGTAGCTGGTATGTCGAGAGTAAAGGCTGTGGGAGTGGGATGTGACCTCCATTAAGCTGGTGTATGTAGGAGAGGCAGCTTGCCTGATTAGCCCAGGTTGCCTAGCAGAAATGTAGCTAGTGCTAACACAACTGAAAGATAAAAACAGTCCTCCAGAGATCACTGTGGATTAGGGTTAGGACCAGTATTGTATCACTTCAAGGATGTGTAGGAGGATAAAATAAATCACTGTTTTCACTTCATAATATTTCTTCAAACTGTAGCATGTAGTTGTAAAAGCTATGAGTTGCCATGTTTTCATTTCTGCCATGGAAAACGATCATAGCATCACAACCCTAATGTTATATTTTTTAATGTAAATACATGTACTGGTATCCGACACCCCCTTTTGAATTCATAAAACATTTGAAGGTTGTCCAACACATTATTTGACTTGATCTTAGACACCCCATGTGCATACCCAAACTAAAGCACCTCTGCGCTCCTCTCCCGTAGATGAGTACTACTCAGCGGTTCAAGCTGAATTAGATTCTGACGCACAGGACCTGGAGGTGGAGTCATGGAGCATGGCTGTGGACCAACAGTATCTGAAGAGCCACTCCAAGGAGATGGTCAAGAGGCAGGACGTCATTTACGGTAAGCTGGATTGCTTGTATAAATAGGTTTCATACCTATGGTCCAATTTGTCCTATGTAGGCTGATTTTGACATTACCTAAGGATGTGGGTTAAATTTGGGGTTGAAATGTGAATAATTAGTATGGAGAAGCTCAACTCTTTTCATGTCAATTGTTTTATGTATTTATCCCCAACTACAATCAATGTGTACCTGACAGTTAGCTACAGCATGTCATCTATTAATAACATCATAGAAAATTGGATAAAACTAAAGCTTGAAGGGCAGTAAAGTAATGTTTGTTCTGTCTGCGGTATTCTTCCTCCTCTCAAGAGTTGATGCAGACCGAGATGCATCATGTGAGGACCATGAAGATCATGTTGCGCGTGTACATGAGGGAGCTGAAAGAAAATCTTCAGATGGAAGAGCGCAGCCTGGAATGTCTGTTCCCACGCCTGGAGTGTTTGCTGGATCTGCACACACACTTCCTGTCCCGCCTCAAAGAGCGGCGCCGAGAAGCCACGCAGGCCGGCAGCGACAGAAACTATAGCATACAGAGACTTGCTGACATCCTTACCACGCAGGTACATGTGCCATATTACACCTGTGCACATGGTGACGTGTGTGTGTGTGTGTGTGTGTGTGTGTGTGTGTGTGTGTGTGTGTACACATTATGGTTTTTGTTTAACCTGTCAAGAGTTCTGGTTTGTTGGAGGGATTCAAGCTCCGCAATAAAGTCCACAAGATTGCCTCCCAGTAGAAAGATAATCATGGGGTGTGCGAACATGCTGTCAAACACTGCTGAGACAGTTGTTTCCTCTTCTCCAGTTTTCAGGTGAGATAGGGGAGCGGATGAAGGAGAGCTACGGTACTTTCTGCAGCCACCACACGGAGGCTGTCAACTTTTATAAAGAACAGCTGCACAACAACAAGAAGTTTCAGAACCTCATCCGGGTAATTAGTTTTTTTTTACTGGAACAGTTTCTTAACAAATCGTGGTAAATTGAAGCAAAATAACAAATATCTACATAACATTTGGAGACCCACAGTCAATTGTGGCACATAGCACAAACAATATGTGATAAATGAAAGTTGTAGGTTTTAATGTTGACCTTTTCTGTCTCTTCCTAAGATAGCCTGATATATGCTTTCACATAAGCCTCCTGTCTTCATCTATATAAATGTACTCCATGTTTCTAAAACGTTGATAATGTCTTCCAGAAAATCAACAATTTGCCCATTGTGAGGAGATTAGGAGTGACTGAGTGCATTCTCCTAGTAACACAGCGCATCACCAAGTACCCAGTGCTAGTGGAACGCATTGTGCAGAACACAGAAGGTAATGGGAGTAGGAGATGGACACTCTTGGTATTCAGTATTTTCCCTTGGCATTGTAAGCACACTGCTCTGGATAGTCTGCTTGTTTCCTTGTGATTTTGGGAATCTTCCAACAATGATTGCCGAACAAATATGGGAATATTTGCAAATGTGCCAGATTTTTGTATCCCTATGGCATGAAAATTCATTAGATTTTTCAGCGTTTCATTTGTTTTTCCTCAACATATAAAGAAAACAAATAGCGTGCATATTTTGTTACACATAGTTACTATTTAATCCCACAAATAAAAAAAGTTATTTACCTCTGGTCAGGTTTTGCAGGGAAATGTCACCATATCTAGTTTGTGCTTAAACAAATTTACTGATCAATGATCACCATAACGGAAAACGCTGAATGTTTATTTTTCTAAATGAAGTAAACGATCTAATTCTTGGATAAAATTTGTTTTATCTAAAATTAATTAAAGTAACCATTAATATATTAATTAATTATCAATATAGTTATTTACAGACATAGAGACATTCAGAAGTTATGTTAACTAATTTCTCTACAATAATTGATAGACATATATGGAATTTATGGAAATATATGGAAAGAGACCTTTATTAGACTTTCTGGCACTAGAATCCACTAATATCACTACTCCGTCAGCTTATTAAACAAGGGAACTTTACATGTTGTGTTCATATTGTTGTTGAGTGTAACTCAAAATATTATTTTATAATAAGAAAGTTGTTTGGATCATTTTATTAATAGTAGGAAGTTATTCACTTAACTCAGGTAGTACTTGTTAGCTTCTGTTTCATTTATTTATGGGAATTATGTAATATAATCCTGAACCAACTTACTCTTTGTCTATTTGCTGGTCTCTGGTGTGCTAGTTGCGGTTTCTGACATTCTCTAATTCTCTGGTACCCACCACTACACCGTACAATGTGGAGGAGGAGCAAGTCATGCTGGGAGCCCGTGTTTGCATATTTTTTGATGTGAGCTCTGTGAATGTGTCTTCTGCATTTAGCACCTTTGACGCTACTGAAGTAAAAATGTACTAGCTTATTTCTTCCTGACATTCAGTGTATCTGAAGTTGATGTTGGTGTTTAATTTCTCTTTTCAGCAGGCACAGAGGAGCATGAGGAACTGACAAGGTCTCTGAGTCTGATCAAAGACTGCATCGTCCAGGTGGATGCCCTCGTCAACATCAACGAGAAAGCCTCACGGCTTCGAGACATTGCTCAAAAGATGGAACCCAAGTCCCTAGGCAAGATCAAAGATGGTGTGTTCGGCCGAGAGGACATGACCCAGGGTAGACGCAAGCTGCTTTACGAAGGGACTGTCAACTGGAAGGCCGCCTCCGGCAGACTCAAAGGTAACATGTCCATAGTCTAACAACCATATTCTTAGTCTGAAGTCTTAGATGATCTGAGCAGTCTAACAATAAAAGGCTACTCTCTACTCAGATATTCTGGCTGTGCTTCTGTCTGATGTGCTGGTGTTACTCCAAGAGAAAGACCAGAGATACGTCTTCTCCACAGTGGTGAGTCAAGATTGTCCGTTAAAACAGCCATGTAATGTGACAAACATTCGCTTTGCTGTTCCAGAACAACTGATAAATGGTGAGATCCATTAAGCGTTCTCCTTGAATGTTTCTGATGTTCTTTCAAAATGACATCTACCCACCTTCCGCCAGGACAACAAGCCATCAGTGATCTCACTCCAGAAGTTGATTGTCAGGGAGGTGGCCCATGAGGAGAAGGCGATGTTCCTAATCTGTGCCTCGTCCGATGAGCCTGAGATGTATGAGATCCATACCACCTCCAAGGAGGAGCGTAACACCTGGATGACACACATTCGCCAAGCCGTCGAGAGGTAATCGCACACAGAAACACACGCAGGTTATGGACTGTATTTTAGGCTACGTTAAAAACTGATATGGTCACTTGCAATGGGGCTTCGTAGAATGCAAAAAGAATGGTTGAAGACAAGATTTCCAGTTCCACTTACTTAATTACTAAAATAACAAGACTCTAGGTACACAGGATGGGTACTGAATTTTTGACACAGAGTTGTTGGTAGGATTCCAAAATACACAAGAGACTACATCAGTACATCTGACTGAAAAGCATTTCAACTGCTAACAGTAGTATAAAAAGTAAACTGTCAGACAACATAAAGCAAGATAAGCTCGAACCAAGGATATTATCATAATGACATAAATATAAGGACATTGCTGTGACCCAGTGTTAGGTATTCAGTCCGGTCACACAACAATGTCATGGTACTGGGCTGTCCCATACCACCAGACTTAGCAAACTACAAGGTAAAACAACCTGCTCGCACACTAGTAGAATAGCAGAAGAGCAGTGGTTAGCAGAATTACTTCAGGGACTTTAATCCCAGGGGACTTAAACAGTAGGAGTAACTTCAGGGACTTAAACAGTAGGAGCGCTAACACGTGCTCTTGTTTGGTCATGCACGTACACACAGTTTGAATGACTGTCACACGCTCTTTCTTTCTGCTCCTCACTAATGTCGGTGTTGTTGAACACTCTAACACACTACTGTGTCGAACAAAGCTGTGCCAGACTGCTAGGCATCCATCATGTGTTATTGAAGCAAGCCTAAAAACAAAACGAGAATAAAGTGAATTGAAGCTGCTTGTTCATGCTTCAAGTCATACTGGTCCTGTATACAGTGCTGTAGAAATGTGTTTGCTTTCCTCCATATTTGCATCCTGATTGGTGGACAAAGATTAAGATTAAAAACTGTAGCTTAATGGAGAATTTCTACATCTGTGTATGTGAAACCAGCCCTTAATGAATTGGGGAATTTATGGAACACCCACTCGTTCTTCAGCTCACCTTCATATGGCCTTACGTATTTCTTTAAAATTCAAGTCATTCAAGTCACCTTACGCAACGAAGTTAACTATCACACTTCCCCCTCCGTTTTAGACTGTGGGTATTAAGTTTACCCAGAGTTTCCTGGTCAAAGATGAAACATAGTCCTTGACAAAAAATCGAGTTCATTGTATTTTTAGTCTTTAAACTGAATCTGTCTGGGAAACCACCCACATAGATTTGCTTTTGGGATCCATGCAGTTCAAAATGTTGACTAATGTTGGCCAAACCACTCCTGGAAGCATCTGTCAAGACGATGAATGTTTATAGACATGACCGAAAGTGGAACTTCTTGGACGGTATGGACCTGTTTATGTCTGGTGAAGGTAAAGCACAGCTGGATTATGCAGCAAGAGAATGATCCAAAACAGATGAGTGATTCTACATCAGAATGTTTGGAAAGTGACAGATATTATGTTTTGGTCCATACCTAAATCTAACTGAGATGGAGCAGGATCCGAAAAGTAATCCATGCTTGAAAACACATGCCACTGAGTTAAAGCAGTTCTGCATGGGATATTTGGCCAAAATTCATCCACAGCTATGTGAGAGTCTTGTCAACCAGAGTAAGAGGAGCAATTGAATGTACCAGTTCGTCATGTTTCTCCATTGCTCATTATGAAAAGCATCATTTCTGTCTTGAAGGGATATTTTGATGTGGCAGTTATATTTGTTCCTTGTTAGAAAAAATTATAAGGGAAGCCAGTTTCACTTCCTCTAATAGACCTATGTGACACTAAGATTACAGTACTCCTCTGTAATACATGTTGAAATTTTTAGCCAGGTTGTTTATGCAGTTCAAATACATTTCTTAATATTTGACATTCTTTTTTCTGTCAGAATTCTGTGATTTCCAATTAAAGGTTATTGCCTAGCTTCATTCAAGCAACACCTTGGCAGGTTTGGGAGAGTCAAAGACAATTGCCCAATCATTGTCCTTATTACGCTTCTCACTCGACCAGGAGTTGTTTGCCGGTACACAAGCTTGGAGGAGAGTGCAATCTCTGGTCAACAACCGCATTTGAGTTTGCTGGCTTCAAACCCACCTGTGGCTATCCACACCAGATGGACGATGCTTAGGCAATATGGCCCGCCTTCTACACAAACTCAGGGCGCTGTTGTTATGCGGCTGCCAGGATTTGAAAACAATGAAACAGCTGTCCTGTGAAGCAGTGACATGAAACTGCGCCACTTGGGGGCCCTGTGAAGTATTTCTCATGTACATAATTGTTTGAATCGTGTTATCTAAACAACGACCACGTTTCAGGGCAGATCTCTTACTACAGTGTAAAAACATTTCATTAAAATTTACTAGAATGTTTATGGTCTTTTTGCATGACGTTGCTTTTATTTCCTGGGATGTCTTGTTAGGTGTCTTTTTATAAAGGTCAATCCTTGTGTTTGTCTACACGGATTTCTAACTCCGGCTTCTGAGCATGCAGTTAAACACTTGTTTAATATTGCCTGCAAGTGGGACAAAAATGGTTGAAACGGGTGCTGTCTCTCCAACTTGCTTTTGCTTTCTCACTTTTTGCTAAATTTTCTTTGTTCTTTCTCAGTTGTCCACACACAGAGAGGCTTTTCAATGAGGAAGAGGAGGCTCGAGCAACCAGGTTCAAGGAGTTCCAAGGTAACTGCATTTTTTAAATACTGTAGTGTTGATATTAGGCCACTATGGGGTGCTCTGGCACTATTCAGCAACATTCCTCTCAACTCACAGTATCTTTTCCTGGTATTTCATATCTTTCAAAGAATCTAATAATAATCTTCCTCACCCATAACTCCCCTCCCAGAGCGTCTGAGTCAGAAGGATAGCCAGATTATGACAAGTCTGACTGAGAAGCTGCAGCTGTTTGCAGACATGGCAGACTCTGTGCTTGGCCTTGAGGATATGGCCTCCCGCTCCCGTCTCCTGCTGCGCGGCGATTCCTCAGACCTTCACCAGGGGGAGATGCTGCTCAAAGGGGCCATCACTGAAGGTACAAATTACTTGTGCACAACACCAATGGTACAATATCCTGTGTGCATAGGTTTTTGATACTGACTGGGAGAACATGATTAATGTAACTAACACATTTTTCACACCTGTGTCCTGAACAGTATCCTGCCTAAAACACATTTTTATCTTCTCTCCCAGTGGAGAACCTCCAGAATTTGTTATTGTCTGGTGTGAAAGAGCCAGCTACCCATCTAGACGAGGACTCAGGCTTTGGACTTCTGCCTAGAAGAGCAGATACGTTTGGGGGCTATGACAGCAGCCCCAGCATCCTCAACAAGAGTAAGTCTGGTCCGCGTACCGCTCTGGTCCGCGTACCGCTCTGGTCCGCGTACCGCTCTGGTCCGCGTACCGCTCTGGTCCGCGTACCGCTCTGGTCCGCGTACCGCTCTGGTCCGCGTACCGCTCTGGTCCGCTTGTAATGGATATCTAATGTTTAATTATTCTGTCTGCATAGTGGTCTCATAAGATGCTGAATAACGCTAAATTGTGTGTGTATGTGTGTTAGAAGGTATTGCAAAGAAAAAGAACTACAGTGGAAGGGACAAGGGCAGAGACAGGAGCCAGAGAGCCCATTCCGACCCCCAGCTCAAGGCCCTGGAGCAGACACCGGTGGGTAACACCTCACTCTGAGATATACATGTATGAGGAAATCTTCATCTGTTAGCTGACTGGCTACTCTCCACCTCCACTGTAAGCTGAGAGAACCAGTATGTCGAAATAAATAAAACCCTGTTTCCAAAAAAGTTGGGATGCTGTGTAAAATGTAAAGACAAACAGAATGCAATGATGTGCAAAGCATTTAAACACTACTTTGAATAGAAAATGATGCAAAGACAACATCAAATGCTAAAACTGAGAAATGTTATTGTTTCTTGAAAAATATATGCCCTCTTTGATGCTAGCAACATGTTTCAGAGAAGCTGGGACAGGGACAATAAAATACCTGAAAAGTTGTGTAATGCTAAACTAAACCTGGTAGAGAATTTCACAACAAATTAGGATGATTGGGAAATGGTCAGTAACATGATTGGGTATATAAAGAGCATGAGTCTTTCGGAAGTAGAGATTGGGAGGGATTCACCACTCTGAAAGACTGCACAGGTATACAGTGCAACAATTTAAGAATAACATTTCTCAGCATAAAATTGCAGTTTGGAGATATCATCTACACAGCATAATATCAATAAAAGATTCAGAGAATCTGGGGAGATATCTGTATGCAAGGGACAAGGCCAAAAACCAATATTGGATGGCTGTGATTTTCGGGCCCCCAGGCGTCACTGCATTAAAAACACTACTTCTGTAGTGGAAGTCACTTAATGGGCTCTGGAACACTTCTGAAAACCATGGATGCCATGTCCTCTGGATTAAAGAGGAGAGGGAACATCCGGATTGTTATCAATGCACAGTTCAAAAGCCAGCATCTGTGATGGTAAGTGGGTGGCTTAGTGCAGTGCACATAGCATGGGTGACTTGCACATCTGTGAAGGCACCATAAATGCTGAACAATATATGCAGGTTTTGGCGCAACATATGCTGCCATCCAGACAACGTCTCTTCCAGGGAAGGCTTTGTTTATTTCAGCAAAACAATGCCAAACCACATTCTGCACATATTACAACAGCATGACGACTCATTGAAAACATTTGGCGCGTTATGAAATGAAAAATACTACAAAGACCCTGAACTGTTGAGCAGCGGAAATCCTATGTCAAGTAAAAATGGGCAAACACTTCTGGAACGTGAGGATTGTATGTGTTGCATGTGTTTGTTTTGATGTGGGTATTGTGTCATTGTGTGTTAATGCACAGGCTAATGATGAAGATGACTATGAGACAGCTATCTGGAACCCCATCTGGTCCCATCCCTTTCCTGAGGCTGAGGTAGATGTACAGTTCCTTGTAAACCTCTTATCTAAAATGTCCACACATGTACCTCTTCCTAGAGTTTTCTTATTGATCTTCTGTTCCTGTCTCTGGCTCTCTAGTTCTTTGACCGGGTTCTAATGCTGTCTCAGAGACTCTACAGCCTGCAGGTAACCAAGACGACAGTACTCACCTGATGGTCAGCTCAGCCAAGTCCCCACAGACATTTACATGCTCATACTTCAAACGACATGATCGCACATGGGTCTCCTCTGGTCCTGTGTGTGATTTGGCAACGAATACTCAAACTCCAGTCTCTATTTCTAATCAGGATTGGATTTAGGGCTGTCCACATAAAAATAGAAAAGTATTGGTTGACAGACAACTCTGTTCTTCTCACCCAACTAATGAATTGGTCTGTCATTCAAAACCTTTTCCAACCTATATTTGAAGAAAATAAACTATAAGCTTGTCTGATGCTTCGAACAACCTCACTGCTGATTCCAGAAGTTTTCATTTGTCATGCACAAACACAAAAGGTACTCAACCATAGCCAGTAATTAGGTTGTTATACATGCTTTTTTTAAAGGTTATATCCTAAATTTACTCCCACCTTTTGGAGGTTGTGTTGAATTTTAGCCTCAGGAAATGACAGGGTTTTCACTGTCTGTCTTTTTGAGGTGATTGCTTTGTGTCAGTGAGAATGGAGAATGATGGTACAGCTTTTCCATTTAGATTTTCGATGAAACCATTAAAACCATTTATACTTCCCAGAATTTGCCTAATCTCTTGTCTTCTTCCCCATACCTTCATTAGGCTATCATCACACAGCAAGACAGCCACATCGAGCTGCAGCGTGCCTCTCTCACTGAGCGTGCCTCCTTCCCTGGTCGACATCGTGGAAACGTGCTCCTAGAGCAGGAGAAACAGAGGACGCTGGCCCTTCAGAGGGAGGAGCTGGCCAGCTTTCAGAAGCTGCAGTCACAGCACCGACAGGAACAGGTGCGCCAGTCCGATTGGCCTTCTTTGATTTGGTGGCTTTTCCCATGTTTTCTTAATTATGTTAAATCTTACGGGAATAATTGCTTTAATTGGTTGGACACTTTTCGAAACTATTGACAAGCTACAAATTTGAAGTTTTTTTTAATCAAAGTCTTGTTTGGAAAGGGTCAAGAAGCTTGTAGGATGTGAGAGGTCTTTCCAAGGTGAACATGGTGTTCACCTTGGAAAGTCACTGTCACCAGAAGCTTTAGAGTATTTTGGGGCAAAGGTCTTGGCCTAGTGGGAAGAAGCTGATTTTCACTTATGAATAGACTTTCAGACCAAGGTTGATTACTCCATCAATGTGAACTTTTGGGAAACATGCTTTGTCCGAGGAACCGGGTTCAGGTAAAGATATAGAGGGTGACTTAATTCTGTGTTTAGTCAAAGGTGTAATTCACTTGGGTACAAAACCGCAAGCAAACCCTTCACAGGGTTCAGAATGCATGGGCTGGTGAGTGGCACGGCAGGGGAAGGACAGGAGAGGCAGATATGGTCATTTTCTATACTGAAACTGTCAGGGTGGTGGTTGCAATCAGTTTACAACTGTCAGTATGAAGAGAACTCGGAGCTGGCCCGTGTTGGTCCATGATGCCAGAGAAACAGTCAGAGTTAAGCGGCAGTGTGGTTGTCTTACGTTTAGGCGTGGACAGTTAGCCAAAACGTCCTATATTGCCACTCAAGCCACCGCCCAGCTATTTTCATCAAGTGCGTTTTGCCATGGGGCCAGAGTGCTTGTGTTAGGGGAACCCCAGCCATCCAATCCATAAGCTTCACTGTTCTCCCACATGGGAGGTGGTACCTTAGGTTTGTAGCAATCAGAACCTTGTTGAACTCCTACCTTCCTGATTAAAGCCTCTGCCCTTCATTTTATTTTTGACCTATGACCTTAATTTAATGCAGCCTTCTGTCAGACTGCATCACTTCATGTCGATGCTTGCATTTGTCTCCAGGCTCGCTGGGAGAAGGAGCGGGAGCGCAGCCGGCTTCAGGCGGAGGCCACGGAGGGCAGGCTTAGGCAGCGAGAAGAGGACTGCCGAAGGCTGGAGGAGAAGTTAGCGGAAGAGCGGGATGAGCTGGAGAGACAGCGGGAGATGTACCAGCAGGACCTGGAGCGACTGAGGGAGTCAACCCGCACCGTGGAGAAGGAGAAGGAACGCCTGGAGCAGCAGAGGAAAGTCAAGAGGAAGACCATTGAGGTGGGTTGACGACGGTCCAAGCAACCACACACACTGCTAATGCGTTTGTCTGTGTGGCTCACACTCAGGACCGGTTCTAGGCATAAACGGTTGCTTAGGGCCCCCAATCGCTAGTGAGCCTCTGATATTTAGGGAAGGGGGCACCAAAATCACATTTCGCTTGGGGCCCCCAAATGGCTAGAACCGGCACTGCTCACACTTGTCTGAACCGTCACAAACAAAATCCTGTTCACCAAGTCTGGTCCCAGTATTAATGCCCTAGCAACTGACATAGTAATTGGCCTTGACCTGTTCCCTACTGTGTAGAAGTCTTCCCCCACTCCCTGTACTGTTTCTGTGTCCTCTTAATCCTATCAGGGACATGTCCATATTCCCGTCCATATTGTGGCTGGGAACGTTTATTTAATGTCTGGTTGAGATGAAGCATCTGGGTCCACGCCGCTGTAGTACGAACCGACCAGGTGTCTGTGTTCTTGCCGTTCCGACTCTCCTCTCACAGCCTCACTTTCTCACACCCCTCCCTCACCTTCCTGGCACTGGATTCAGCCTATATGGAATATCATCAGCCTCGTCTAGGGGCTTTGAACAACGGGTCTCTGTGGAGGAGAAAGGACTTTGGTCTGTTCGGGTTTCTATATCAGCCCTTACAAGCATGCGCACTGTTTACTGACCGGCAGTTATAGAGGAAACACACTACCGCCCAGTCACTCTGGAAGCCAACCACATGGCCTCTGTTACTGCTTAACACAATGAATTTGATTGTGTGTGTGCGAGACTCTGTGAGTTTCAGGGAGGAACTTAAGGAAGCTGAGCTGTCACTTCAGCTGTAGTGTTTTGTGTGTGTGTGTGTGTGTGTGTGTGTGTGTGTGTGTGTGTGTG